>JARQOC010000004.1:422617018-422693208 GCA_033576535.1 Allobates femoralis | reverse complement strand
GGAGGAGGCAGCGATAAAGAAAGAATAATACACCCAGCGGGGCGTGCGCTGCTGCGTCGAGGAGGGGCAGAATGGAGCCTGGGTCCGCCTTTTCAGTCCCCAGCCTCAGGGACTTCTGTAAGTTATAAGTTATTTTTCTGCAGTTTTATAAGGCCCCTTTAGCTCAGAGAGGGATAGATAGGGAGCAGCTAGGAAGGTGTAGGGACAGGTAGTGATAGTGTAGGGGCTTAGATCCAGGTGACAGGTTCCCTTTAATATAGACAAGTGTTAAATGTGGTTCTTTACATATTGCCAGTGTATTATGTCAAGCCAACTCAGTTTTTTTCAAGCAGAAATTCAGTACATATATAAACACTAAGGGTCATGAGAACTGCCCATTTGAATCACATTGGTCCGAGTACTGTCCATGTGATGTCAGTTTTTTCCACAGACAGGACTTGGCACAACCGAAAATACAGTAGTGTAAATATAGCCTAATATTAAGCTTTTTGCATCAATAGCTTACCATACCCCATATTAATATGGGCCCAATATTTAATCCCTTCACTATTTATCTACATTTACGTCATGATTGGGAAGGGGTTCAGGCCTATGGATGTAAACTTTCATCATGGCGATCATGCAGGCATAGGAGCTGTGTCCGCAGGGCTGCCAATAGAAATTTCAGGGTCCCTTACTGGTAAAATTTTGAGGCCTCCTTGAGGCTCCACCCAGCTTTGCCTTCACCTAGCCCCGCTTACAGCCCAGCTTCGCCTCCATCCCTCAAACCTTCCACAGTAGCACTGTCTTCTCTGGAAAAACACCACTTATGCACTCCATTCCCCCACAAAGTGGTCTGAGTAGTCATCATGTGACCAGTCATTCATATGCCATTTTCACACTAAATGCAGAGATACACTATGTGAGATGCATGCGAGATACTCACATGAGTCTCACATGACTCACGCGGAACAGCCCTTGCTCCTCTAAATGGGAGCATGGAACTACGTAGAAACACAAGCAACTGACTTCCTCCCTTTCAGAGAGGCAGGGGCCATTTCGGGTGAGTCATGCGAGACTTATGCGAGTAACTCACATGCATCTCGCATAGTGGGTCTCTGCCTTTACAGTCAGGTGCTGATGAGCTGTTCTTCATAATTCTCCCAATATTCAATGAAAAACAGAAGGAGGAAGAAAAGCTGTCACATGACTGTAAGTATAAAAATCGCATATGAGTGTAGTGGTCATGTGATGGCTGCTGGACCCAAAAGAGCTCAGTTCTGACAGTGACTATATTACACCCTGTTAGGATTGGGCTACAATGCTTAATTTTAAAATTAAAGGGCTGTCCAGGTTTGAGATGAAAGTCTGTAGTCACTCTAGGTGACTGCAGGCCTTTGAATTCTCACAGCACATGTACTACAGACTTAAGGATTCTCCCGTGATAATGACAAGATTTGATGGTCCTGTGAGCACAAGAAATAAATTCCTTGAGAGCTCTAGTTTACAAAATGGGGTCACTTGTGGAATGTTTCCACTGTTTAGGCACATCAGGGGCTCTCCAAACGTGATATGGCATCTGCTATCCAGCTGATTTTGCTTTCCAAAAGTTAAATGGCGCTTCTTCCCTTTTGAGCCCTGCCATGCACCCAAACATTTCAAGTTTTTCACCAAAATTGAGTATAGGTGTGCTCAGGAGAAATTGCACAACAAATTGTAATGTCCATTTTCTCCTGTTACCCTTGTGGAAATACAAAAAATTGA
The DNA here is from genome assembly GCA_033576535.1 of Allobates femoralis. Classification (NCBI taxonomy): domain Eukaryota; kingdom Metazoa; phylum Chordata; class Amphibia; order Anura; family Aromobatidae; genus Allobates; species Allobates femoralis. The sequence continues at coordinate 422,691,465 of JARQOC010000004.1, read as the reverse complement.
GACTAAAGAAACACTTTTATCGGAAAAATTAGATTTTTTTACTTTCATGGTTCAATGTTCTAAAATTCTGTGAAGCATCTGGGATTTCAAGATGCTCACCACATATGTAGAAAAATTCTTTGAGATGTCTACTTTCCAAAATGAAGTCACTTCTGGTTGGTTTCCACTGTTTATGCATATAAGGGGTTCTCCAAATTTGACACGTCTGCTATCAATTCCAGCTGATTTTGTGTTCATTAAGTCAAATGGTGCTCCGTCCCTTCCTAGTCCCTTCCATGCTGGGGACTGCAGCAGCCATGGTATGCTTTTATAGTGGTTGTGGCTCTCACAACCACACAGAGTGAACCTCTGATACCTATTTAGGTAATATTTTATTTCTCAGACCTTTCATCTTCCCTACTTTAATTTTCTGAGATACCCTTTGAGTTTTCATTGGCTGTAAGCCATAATAATCAACATTAACAGAAATAAACACTTGAAATATATAAGCCTGTTTGTAATGACTCTATATAATATATGTGTTTCACTTTTTGTATTGAATTACTGAAATAAATTAACTTTTTGGTGATATTCTAATTCAGTGAGATGCACCTGTATATTAGATTATCTCTGCAAATTGCCTCTTTAAAGAGGACTTCAACTCTAGTGCCACTTTTTGGTAATAGCAATCCTTAAAGGGAACCTAACCTCTAAAAATGAGCCCCATTCCTCTTTTAACCTGTCCCTGCACCACTGTAATCCATTTCTAGGCATCCGTTTGTGTCCATAAAGCGCTATTGTAAAGTTTAGAAAAGTTCTTTTTTTACCTGTGGATCTGCAGCTTCTCTTATATGAAAAGCAGCAGAAGGCGGTCTTTTCTGCACCTCCCCACCGGCGGCGTGTTAATTATGCACGCCCATATGGGTGTGCTATAGAGCAGAGACTGTGCTTGTGCTGCAAGGGGGCAGTAAAGGCAATATGACGCGATTTTCATCATATCGCCTTTACCGCCCCCTTGCAGCACAAGCACAGTCTCTGCTCTATAGCACACCCATGTGGGCGTTCACAATTAACACGCCGGCGGCGGGGAGAAGCACAAAAGACCGCCTTTTGCGGCTTCTCATATAATGAGAAGATGCATATCCACAGGTAAAAAAAGAACTTTTATAAACTTTAGCGCTTTATGGACACAAAGGGATGGATAGAAATGGATTACAGTGGTGCAGGGACAGGTAAAAAGAGCCTGGGGGCTCATTTTTAGAGTTCAGGTTCCCTTTAAAGGCAATATTGACCCTTTAATGATCCTTGTCATTTGACCAAGGATATAAGCCAAACCAAAAACTCAATTTGCAGTCACGGTGTTTTGGATTGTTGCTCCTCATCAGTGCAAAGTATGCGATATGGTTTGGCTAGATGAGAGGCTAAGACTGGGGATCTAAGGTATAACATTTCTCCTTAAGGCATGCCAGACCTGGCATGTCACTCTCTCCATGAGGAGAAATGTTACCCCTTAGATCCTAAGATTATCTCAGCACAGGTGCATTTATTTCAACACATCCAATGTTGGAACATTAAAATGAACTTTGCTTGTGAGAAAACCCCTTTAACTAAATGAACTTCTGAAATTAAAGGTTTCTCTCTTAATTTCTGCCCAGGCTCAAACTTTTAGTTTGCTAGTTATTCACTATTTCCATGGGACAGAGGAAAATTTCCTGATTGACCAACCAATGGCACCCATATAGATCCTGAAAATAGGGCTTTTCTGTACATGCTTTGTGGGATTATCGGAGATAGCTTAGCACTTGCCTTTTTCTGACTGTCCCATAGAGAATGAAATGAAATGAAGATGTGCACATTCAACCTCCACTGATGAGGTGTAAGTAATTAGGACATTTGGGTTCGGCAGATCGTGAGCTTGCAAAGAATTACATTTTTTTAGTTCAACTGGAAACTACAAAATGTATTCTTTCTGCTAATTATACTTATTAGAGAGTCTTGAAATTCTTTGGAGTCAAACTGTCTTCCCATTTTTTTTGCAGGTGTGAAATGTGAAATAAAGGAATCAATAGATCTCCTACAAGAGGTAATAGTGAAAATAGTAAATTGGTAATTGTGAAATAGGTAAATTGTGGAAATGTGTTAGAGGGATCATGTTATTTTATTATTTTTTTATTATTATTTATATAGTGCCATTAGATTCCATGCACTTTACATATGAGGAGGGAATAACATGGACACATACAGAACATGGACAGTCAAGTTTTACAAGTTTCAAGATAAAGGAGGGGACCCTGTCCACGAGGGCTCACAGTCTACAAGGGAGGGCGAGTAGACAATAGGAGGGGGATGGGCCGATCGTGTAACGGTGCGGCAGTCAGGTCTCATTGTAGGCCATAGGCATGGCAGAAAAGGTGGGTCTTCAGGTTTATTTTGAAGTTACCAAGGGTAGGTGAGTGTCTAATATGCTGGGGGAGAGAGTTCCAGAGAATAGCAGATGCACGGGAGAAGTCTTGAATGTGGTTGTGGGAGGATGAGATGAGGAGGGAGTAGAGAAGAAGCTCTTCGGTGGATCGTAGGTTGCGTGCGGGCCGGTAGCGGGAGACCATGTCGGAAATGTATGGGGGGGAAAGGTGATGGATGGCTTTGTATGTCATGGTTAGGGTTTTAAACAGGGATCTCTGAGGGATGGGGAGCCAGTGGAGGGCTTGGCGGAGGGTGGAGACAGGGGAGTAACAGGAAAACAGATGGATTAGTCGGGCAGCAGAGTTTAGGATAAATTGGAGAGGTGTAAGGGAGGAGGCGGGGAGGCCGGCGAGCAGGAGGTTGCAGTAGTCAAGGCTAGAGATAATGAGAGTGTGAACAAGGGTTTTGGCTGTGTTGTGGTCAAGGAAGGAGTGGATTCGGGAAATGTTTTTGAGCTGGAGCCGGCAGTTGGTGGCAAGGGCTTGGATGTGAGGTCTAAAGAAGAGGGAGAAGTCGAAAGGGACTTAGCGTGTGGGACAGGGGAAAGTGATCAGCCATTGACAGTGATGGAGAGGTCGGGTAGAGGAGGAGAGCAATTAGGGGGAAGACGATGAACTCAGTTTTGTCCATGTTCAGCTTGAGGAAACGAGCAGAGCAGAAGGATGAGATGACGGAGAGGCATTGTAGAATTTTGGATAGTAGGGAGGTGATGTCGGGTCCAGAGAGGTAGATCTGGGTGTCGTCAGCGTAAATATGGTACTGGAAGCCGTGGGACTCGATGAGTTGTCCAAGGCCAAGGGTGTAAATAGAGAAGAGTAGCGGTCCTAGGACCGAGCCCTGGGGGACGTCGACAGATAGGGGGTTGGGCGATGAGGAGGTCTGGGAGTGGGTGACGCTGAAAGTCCAGTCTGTTAGGTAGGAGGAGATCCAGGAGAGGACTAGGTCAGTGAAACCGAGGGATTTCAGGATCTGGAGTAGGAGGGAGTGGTCGACAGTGTCGACAGCAGATAGGTCAAGGAGGAGGATGGAGTAATGTCGCTTGCACTTAGCGGTCAGTAGGTCGTTGGTGACCTTGGTCAGGGCTGTTTCAGTGGAGTGGTGAGGTCGGAAGCTGGATTGAAGGCGGTCGAAGAGGGAGTAGGAGGAGAGGTGGGAGGACAGTTCTGAGTGGACATGTTGTTCAAGGAGTTTTGAAGCGAAGGGGAGAAGAGAGATGGGGCGATAGTTGGAAACAGTAGATGGGATGAGAGAGGGTTTTTTGAGGATGGGTATGTTTGAAGGATAAGGGGAAGACGCCAGTGGTGAGTGATAGGTTAAAGAGATGGGTTAGGGCAGGGATGAGGACAGTGGTGAGGCTTGGGATGAGGTGGGAGGGAAGCGGGTCAAGGGCACAGGTGGTGAGGTGTGACCTTGACAGAAGGGTGGTGAGTTGATTTTCTGTCATGATTGAAAAGCTTCCTTTGGATGAAGAAAGGTGAGCTGTGATGGGGGGGGCTGGGCGGACAGTGGGTCGAAGCTTTCTCTGATTTTGTCGATCTTCTGTTTGAAGAAGGTGGCAAAGTCGTCGGCAGAGATGAGGGGGAGGTGCAGGGTGACGGAGTAGGGAGTTGAAAGTTTTGAATAATTGTTTAGGGTTGCGGGACAGTGCGTTAATTAGAGAAGAGGTTTGTTTAGCGGTGGTGAGTGCATTCTTGAATATGGAGAGGGATTGCTTGTATGTGACGAAGTGCGCATCAGAGTGGGATTTCTTCCATCTCCGCTCAGCCACTCTGGACGCCTGACATAGTTTTTGGTGAGGGCGGTGAGCCAGGGTTGCCTGAGTGTGCGGGTTTTGTTATGCTTGAGGGGGATGGCCTGATCAATGGCTGTGGTTAGTGTGGTGTTGTAGAGGGTGGTAGCAGTGTCAATGTCAAGTGAGGAAGCTAAGTCTGTGAGGGGAAGAAGGGACTGAGAGAGTGAGTGGAAGTCGATGAGATTAAGGTTTCTGCGGGGATGACTGAGTTTCTGGGGAGGGGGGGATGTGGTTGGGGGGGAGAGGAAGGAGAAGGTCAGGAGGTTGTGGTCGGATAGAAGGAGGGGTGAGTTTGGGAGGTTAGTGAGGGAGCAGAGGCAGGTGAAGATAAGGTCAAGCGTATGGCCTTCCTTATGAGTGGCTGAGGAGGACCACTGGGAGAGGCCAAAAGAGGAGGTCAGAGATAGGAGTCAAGAGGCAGCGGGGTCGGAGGTGTCGATGGGGATGTTGAAATCGCCCATGATGATGGTGGGGACGTGGAGGAGCCAAGTGGTGAAGTGGTCGAGAAACGTGAGTGAGGATCCTGGGGGGGCGGTAGATGACAACCAGTTGAAGATTGTAGGGGAAGAAGATGCGGATGGAGTGCACCTCAAAGGAGGGGAAGGAGGTATAGTGCGGTTTTTTAATTGTGGAGAAGGAGCAGCAGTTGGATAGGAGTATTCCGACACCTCCACCATTGGTGTTGCTGGGGCGAGGTGTGTGGGACAGATTAAGTCCGCCATAGGAGAGTGCAGCGGGGGAGGCTGTGTCGGAGAGGGTAAGCCATGTTTCGGAGACGCCGAGGAACGAGAGTTTGCGGGAAATGAAGAGGTCATGGGTGAATGAGAGTTTATTGCATACGGAGCGAGCATTTCAGAGAGCTCCGGATAGGGGGAGTGGGGGTTGGGTGAATGGGTATAAGGTTGTGATGGTTGCGAGTGTTTGTGGGGAATGGAGCGGATTAGAAGCGAGTGGGGAGATATGGCGGGGGGACCAGGGTTGGGGGATATGTCACCTGCAAGTAGCAGAGCAGAAGCAATGAGAGGGATAGAAGGTGGGAGCAGGAGAGTTTACGTGAATGGCATGCGCGCCTGAAGACAAGGGACTATGCGTGGAGGAACAGTTCAGAGGAGGGGGTGAGGTGGGCGAGCAGGATGGAGGGGGAGATGACCAGTTCCTTAGTGGGTGGAGGGATGAGCGGGGTCAGTAGGAAGTGGAGTAGAATGGGGGTGAGGGTTAAAAGGAAGGGAAACATTGTAGGCGGCAGCTATGTTTGCAGCCCGTGGAGGTGAAAAGTACTTTGGGTAGGGGCAAGGAGGGCACACGGTCAGGTGGTGAGGCGCAGTAGGGGCTGGCCAGGGATAAGATGCAGTCAGGGATGATGTCCAGTCAGGGCTGACGTGGAGCCATGGGGTGGCCAGATGGGGATGAAATAGAGTCAAGGGTTGGGTGCAGGAGGGAAGGGGATGTTGCCAGGGGTTAGGAGGAGTGCATCACTGAGCGGGGTGATAGGGTTGTAGTAGCGTGCAGGCAGTGGGGTTGGGGTGTAGCCAGGGCTGAGGAGCAGCAAGGGATGGGGTGAGGACCAAGGTGAGACGGATCTCGGGATTAGATGTAGCCGGGAATAGCATGCAGTCAGGGATGAGGTGTGGCTAAGGATGAGATGCAGTCATAGGTAAGATGAAGCCGAGGATGAGGTGCAGCCAGGGGTGTGGTGCAGCCAGCGATAAGATGAAGCCAGGGATGAGATGAAGCTAGGGATGGGATGTAGCCAGTGATGAGTGCAGCCAGTGATGAGTGCAGCTGGTGATGGGGTGCAGCCAGGGACGAGATGCTGCCGTGGACAAGATGCAGCAAGGGAGGTGGTGGAGCCAGGGACGTGGTGAAGCCAGGGATGAGATGCAGCCACAGATGAGATGCACTCATGAATTGTGCACATGTAGTATCAGTGTTGCAGCAGATATCTCATATTTTTCATTAGTATGTATTTTTCTGCTTGCGCCTGCACTTAGAGGTTAGATGCCAGTCATCTCTATTAGTAATTATGTATTCATTTTGACTGAGCTCCCTCTCCCTCCTCCCCCTTCCCCACCCAGAGGCCAGCTTGGGTCTCCATCTTGTTGGAGTCCAGCACACACTTTTCCTTTTTCAATTAAAAATAAGGGCATATAAACCCATTCACATTACACAACTCTGTTAGTCATAGAGTTAGGACCCGGTGAGATGGAAGCACCTTGTCGTCGGTCACCGGGCACTCCGCAGTGGCCACTGCTGAAGCTAAGTCTTCCAATTTGCATTATATTCCAGGGCAGTGATTGTCATAATACATTTTATCATTTTACTTGTATTAGCTGTGCAGTTCGGCTGCTCATTGCACTCATGAATTGTACACATTTAGTGTCAGTGTTGCAGCAGAAATCTCTTATTTGTCATTAGTATGTATTTTTCTGCTTGCACCTGCACTTAGAGGTTAGATGCCAGTCATCTCTATTAGTAACAGATGAGATGCAGTCACGGATGAGGCGCAGCCGTGGATGAGATGCGGCCAGGTTGTAGTGCAGTCCAGGATCAGGGCAGCGTGATGGTGGTGGCCCTGTATGGGGGCGGGTTGTGGGGAGAGGGCTCAGATTCTCACTTGGTACCCTGCGGTTACGGTGGTGCCGTGGTGGAGGACGATCCTGGAGAACTTGTGGTGGGGAGGTCACTCGTTCTCTGGGCCCCTCTGGGTCACGGGAGCAGCCACCGATGCTAGCAGCAGGTGGTCTGCAGGACAAGCCGGAGCAGGCTTAGGAGGTCTGTCAGCTGGATGAAGCCGGTGCCAGGGTCCTATGACGGTTGTGGTCCCCGCACCTGGTGCCTGGTGGCAGCAGGGTGCAGTTGGGGTGGAGTGGTGCTGGGCCAATGGGAGTAGCTCTTGGTGGCTGCCGCAGGGATACTGCTGAGGGGGCCACTCGCCTGCAGTGCTAAAGGGAGCGGCTTGTGATGGCAGCCGTGGGATTACTGTGGTAGGGGCCGCTCACCTGCAGTGTCTACCGGGAGCGGCTTGTGATGGCAGCCATGGGATTACCGCAGTAGGGGCCGCTCACCTACAGTGTCCACCAGGAGCAGCTTGCGAGGGTCGTCGCTACGGGGAGCAGGCTGGTGCTAGGAGAGGAGTCAGCAAGATGGTGCTGATGCCGGGATAGCGTGGCCTCTGGATCCGGCTGTAGTGCGGCGGTTGCAGGGTGCCGCTGGAGGTGGCTGGAGCGGGTGGTTGTGTGGTGCAGTGAAGGCGTCTGGATGCTGGTGGGTCTGGGGTCGCAGGCCCGGGTGGGGGAGCCTCAGGGCCCTGCCACTAACCACACAATAGGGCTGGCCACTGCTTGGAGTTTGTGGCCCAGATGATCGGCGGTGCGCTCGGGGGTGACAGCAATGTAGGTGGTTGTGTGTAGGGAGGAAAGTCGAGCTTGGATGCGGTGGATGGTGTCCAAGTGCCTGGAGCCTCCTCACATGCGTCCATCACCCCCGGTAGCCATCTTGCACATTATTTGTGCCATCTTGCACGCTATTTGTTTTAGGATGACTACAGTACTCATGAAAAACATTTATTTTTATCGGTGGCAAAGACATTTGTGCAATTGTAATTTAAAAAAAAAAAAAGTTTTCTTATGGACAGTCAAAGGTTGTCCCACACTTCATGCCTGCCTTCCACCCAGCATCTCAATTTCTCTGGTATTTGCATCCTCTGGATGCAGGTATTGGTGAATACAATTGAAAACAGGGAACCATCAACTCCTTTTACCACTACTAAGCCTGTGTGTCTGAGATTGCAGCAAGTACAATGATGTCACTACTAGATCATATTGGCAGTACCTCAGGAAACTGCACAGCTGGAGCAGTTACGGAACAACGCTAAGTGAGTAGTTTAATGTTTTTTTTTGTTTTTTGTTTTTTAAATGTTCCGCACTTCAACTGACAGAGAAACATTTTGTGGACTGATGAAAGTTAAATTGTTCTTTTTGGGTCCAAGAGCCGCAGACAGTTTGTTGGACATCCCCCAAACTCTGAATTCAAGCCACAGTACACTCTGAAGACAATGACGCATGGTGATGCAAGTATCATGATATGGGCATGTGTCTCTTACTATCGTGCCAAGCCTGTTTACCTTATACCAGGGATCATGAATCAGTTTGCATATATCAAAATACTTGAAGAGGTCATGTTGCTTTACCCTGAACAGGAAATGCCCTTTAAATGGGTGTTTCAACAAGATGATGACCCTAAATACAACAGTAAACGAGCAAAATCTTGGTTCCAGTCTAAGAAAATTGAGGTTGTAGAGTGGCCAGCTCACTCCTCGGATCTTAATCCGATAGAACACTTGTGGGGTAACATCAAAAACATCAAAATCCTGGTATGTAGCCCTCATCACTGGCCCCCATCACTGGTATATTAGCCCCCATCACTGGAAATCCTGGTATGTAGCCCTCATCACTGGTATATAAGCCCCCATCACTGGTACATAAGCCCCCATCACTGGTATATTAGCCTCCATCACTAGTATATTAGCCCCCATGATCACAGTATATGCCCCCATGCTGCCACACAAAATAAAATAATAAACCATGATCTCACCCTCCGTCATTCTCCTGCGGGTACTGCAGCTTCCTCCAGTCTTCATGCTTGTGCCAGTGTCATGTGACTGATGCAGCAGCGATGACGTCATTGAGTATACACAGTGTATTGTAATATGCTCCGCAATGTTCATTTTTTGTTATTTTCTGTAAAGTAGTTAAAAATTATATCATTTCCATATATGTTTTGATTTAGAAAACTGCAATGTTCCCAATGCATGGAAATAAAAACTATCACAAAGATTTTGGGCTTAACTCTTGTTTTTGAACACACCCATATTATTTTGAACACAACTGTATGTGGAGACATCATACTGAATAGGGAGCTGTGTGGAACATCATTCAATGACATCACCGTCATTGAACCATTTCTTAGTCAATCTTGAGTTATGCTATGGGTCTTGTCCAGCTTTAACTCTTATGTCATCCTTTTCATACCTATACCACTCAAGTATACAAAGTAACTCATCTTGTAGGATACTCACATATAGCTCAGCATGAAATCTTCTTCATGGCGGCTCCTCAATTGAAACCATTAACCTTTCACTTGGGAATCAACCTAATATTTTACTGAGCTATTAGAGAATGTGAGGTTGTAATTTGTAGTGTACAGGAAGAAAAAGATTTTTGAAACAATTTCATTGCAGTGACATGAAAACAATCTGCACAACTAATTATATGCTAAATAGTTGCAAGTCAAATTTATATATAGGATAGCCAAAATGATTGTCTAAAAAATGAAAGTAGTCTCACACTCAAAGTTGTAGTGGATGGTGAGATATGGAGCCTGAAAGTCAAAAGTTCCAAATATTGTTACCCTCCTAGTCAGACTGACTACATAATCCTGATATTAAGATGCACATTTTATGAGCCAGTTATAGAATAAAATAGCCCATGACTTAACGTGTATTCATTCTCTATCATCCATGCTGACTGATAGCTGTAGCCTCTACTGAGCAATGTGAGGTGTCAGCAAGAAGGATCTATCAATCAGGTGAAGGTTGAGGATTATATAGCCAATCTGACATGGATTTAGAAATCATCAGATATCTAATTTATAATGCATGTAGTTTCCATTGTGAAATCTACTGACAGATCCTTTCAGTGGCGGAGGTGCTGGCAGCTCCTACCTGCGCCGAGCCGTGCATTGCAGGTTTGGAAGCCGGGGCTGCAGAGGAGAGGAGGGGTGGGAACAGCCAAGGGAAGCAGGAAGCTTCCCTCAGTTAACCTCCTCTCCTCTGACACAGGGTCACGGGGGGGCCCCCTACAGGTGCTTGAGTGGCCCCCTACCCAGTCGGGGCCCTGGTGCAGCTGAACCAGCTGCATCACGGTAGGTCCGCCCCTGGATCCTTTAATTTTGCATTGCTTATTGGCCTGGGATGCATTACAAAACATTGTAGGTATGATATTTGATAATTTATTGAAAGTCAAAGTGTTTTCAGTAAAAAAAATAGTTCTACAGTCATTATTCATTATAATTGCCTTTAAAATAATTGCACAGGATGTTTCTCTAAAATTGCCCTATAATAAAACTGGCTTATAGTCGAATCATGTTATTTATAATGGCTCAAAATAGCATTGTGCCTAGAAACCACATCTCCCTGTGTTAGGGTCCTTTCACATCAGCGTTTTTTTCAAATCGCGGCAGATGCGGTGAAAAAACCGCATCTGCCGCGATTACCGCATACCGGCTGCACTTGCGGCACGGTTGCGGCGCGGTTGCGGTAAACGCCATACAAGGTATAGGCGGACTTGCAGCAAGTGCGGTTTTGGCACTTGCGGCAGGTGCGGCCGCGAAAAAAAATGCTGTCAGCCGCGGTTTTTTTTCGCGGCCGCACCTGCCGCAAGTGCCAAAACCGCACTTGCCGCACCTGCCGCAAGTCTGCCTATACCTTGTATGGCGTTTACCGCAACCGCGCCGCTACCGTGCCGCAAGTGCAGCCGGTATGCGGTCATCGCGGCAGATTCGTTTTTTTGACCGCATCTGCCGCGATTTGAAAAAAACGCTGATGTGAAAGGGCCCTTACTAATGCTAGCCTACAGTTATAGAGTTTTGTTGAAAGCCATATTTGTTATGCTACAAAAAAATGATGTTACAAAGTCTAATGTCCTTTTTTAATACAACTTTTCTCCTTAATATGTGTTATGTGTATAGGCAGAGACAGCGCCTTGCAATGAAGATATTCAGAAAAAAATAAACGCCATATGGACTGTTCTTTATGTTCCAGAAAGCCAGAGACTGGACATGGCAATTAAATATAGTTCCAATGAGTACCGTGACCAACTACAAGAGGTAATGTGAACTTATAGACAGAGTGTAGTGTAATAAACAATATTTGGACCTACTCTCACAAGACTAAGGCTGCTTTCACATCAGTGTTTTGCTGCATCTGCCTCCTGACGGATAACTTGTGGCAAGACTGTGTTCAACCTAATTCATTCCCTATGGGACTTGCAGACATGTGCGGCACTTGCGGTTTTACACCAGTGGCAGTGGACAAAAACCGGTGTGTTGACTCGCCGCAAGTGCCGGATTGGCCCCATCACGGCAAAACCTCAAATGCCGCACATGTACGCAAGTCCCATAAGGAATGCATTAGGTAGAACACATTCTTGCCGCAAGTGATCCATTAGGTGGCAGATGCAAAAAAACTGCCGAATCTGCCGCAAATGCCAAGAAAAGCTTATGTGAAAGTACCCTTAGAGGGCTGTATTTTAGCATCTGTACTGGTACCAAAATCCAGCATTAATATGGTTAGATCAGTGTAGGTCCCACACTTCATCAGAACTGGAGACTTTAATTATTTTTCTCACATTGCACATGATCCTTATGGATTTCGAATAGAAATGAAGTCACACGTGTTGCTCTTTTCAACTCAATGGTTGTGCAGCCAATAAGAAATTCTGTGGACATAAATCCCCTGTTCTGAAAGTTGGTAAGATTCTAGTGGGACTCACATGGCTCAAACATGCAGTGAATATGTGATAAAGGGTATTGTAGTCTTCAAAATTAATAGGTTTTATTGGCTTGGACAAACCAATTTGCTATCCAAAAGACAAGAAATCTCACTGCTGAAACAGCCAAGATCTTTTGTGTATGCAGAATTATATTTTTATAAGAAAAGGAGACAGAAACATGATCAATCATTCATATATGGTCAGGGCGATTCCAAAATGAGACATTTTAGATAGAAATACCCTGCTTAATAGGGAAATATTTTTTTCCTGAAAAATCTATTTTACTGTACACTTGAAAATAGTCTTGATGCTCCCATATAAAAAGTGGATTTATAAATAGTGGAATCATCTTAATTAGGTTCAGAAAAATGCAATAGATGGTGCCCATCCTCATCTATACTTAACCCAATATGTGAAAGTCAAGTTGCTAATGCACCATGTTACACACTGGTAATATAACCAACTAATGACCCTTGCCATTGATCGTCACACTAGTGTGTGCCTAGTAAGGCATTAGATTAATTTACCAATTGTACATTTTATGATTGTTGTCTATTAGTGCGTTTTCTTCAAGCCTTTGTGGTATTCAATAATTGATGCATGACATACCCTCCATAATGTGGCATATGTTTTCTGAAAAATTATACCTTTAGCAATAAACACTCCAACTCTTTGGATTTGACTGCAAAATAAAACCTTATTGAACAGATACAAAGCAATAAATTATTACCAGTAAATTAATGTATGCATGTGTTTTTTACAATATGAATACTGTACAAATTAATTTTTTATGATATTCTCATTCTTAGAGGGAAAATCAGAAAATGACCTATTGATTAAAACAGGTTTTTATGTTAAATAGTTTTTTCTTTCCAGAGCCAAATCTGTAATTTTCATTCTGCGCACTTGATATTTTTTTTAGACTCTACCTTGTGTGAGGCACCGCCGGCATGGTCCTCATGGCCAGGGCGCATCACATGCAGGATCAGGGTATGATCCTGTTCACACTGGCCGGTTTTCCTGTGATGATACTGTATGAAGCTATCTTGAACACAATGAGTTTAATGTGACTAGTGAGCGGCTGTGAGTGGCAGTGAATGGCTCCTGAGATCGATGAGGCCCTGAGGAAAGGAATGGGTGTTGATTGCTGACAGCCCAGGTGGGTGTGTCAGTTGGGTGTGTCCTGAGGAATAGCAGCCCAGCTGGATGAGTCAGTGTGGGAGTGGCAGGCACGATAAGAGCCTGCCAGCTGAGTGTCTGAGAGATTCATTATCAGCCAGAGATCAGCCGGATCAGATGGGATCAGAGCAGTCAGCCTGTGACCAGAGAGAGACAGATCCAGTCTGTGTGAGGGACTGTCCATACCGCCATGTTGAGATGGTGAAGGGAGCATGCTAGCTCCATACCGGTAGCCAGGACCGGGGTCGTTACAGCACCTGGTGTGGGGAAGCCGTGGCTGACCTGGTGGACGCTGGACTGGACGTGGGGTGAAACACGTCCAGGAAGGAGCCCGTGGAGAGGCTTGGCCAACCCGTTACCTCAGGTAGCGAGACCCGGATCCGTGCCCGGTAAGACAGCAGTTCCCGTGTGATGGAGTGCTGTGTGTGATTAATGCCAGGCGGGCATAACCGCCATTGGGTCTGACTAGGTAGTCGGTAAAGGACCCGTTGATGTATGTGAGGGCTTAGGTAATTGCCCTGAATGAGAGACGGTGGCCTATATATAAGAGCCATGTATAATGATGTGGAGAGAGAGTGACCCAGCTAGTATGGATGATATTGGAGGCGTTCCGTCCCTGTGGGACAAGAGGGAGGCTTGCCCTGCTGCTTGCAGTGGGTACCTGTCCCTCAACCACGGCCTCTAATGGTGTGGGTGTGCCTGTGGCCAGAGACAGGGGTCATGAAGGCTCCTAGAAGGGTAACCATGGCTGATTCAGAAGAGTGCTACTCAGACGCAGGGTACAGTCGTCGACCTGGAGACCTACCATGAGATGGAGGTTTGGTGGCAACTGGTGGCCCGTACCGTGGTGAGTAGGCCAGGGTGATGTATGGTTAGCCCGGATTTTACGGTTGACCAGGTCCCTGTTATGGTCATGAAGGAGTCACAGTCCATGGATGTGTTATGATGGGCTGTGAGCGGGTGTAAGAAATGTATGTGATCCATGGATATATTATGATGGGTCACATATGGTATGTAAGGTCCCGGTCAGGCAGGAATCCTGACTACGGGTTAATGTTATGTCATCGAGCTGGGTGACTAAAGCCAGGCGGCAGGTACCGCCATTGGGACCCACAGGGTCCGTTGAGGCGTATGTAATGATGGTCAGAAGCAGGGGTTAAAAGGGCTCCTAGAGTGGGGAAACTATGGTTGAACCAGGTGGGCGCTGACCTGGATGTAGGGTGAAACACGTCCAGGAAGGAGCCCCTTGGCGAGGCATGGCGTACCCGTGACTCAGGTTGCTCAATCCCTGTTCTGAATCCAGAGGGGTCATCGTCGAAATATAACGAATGTATTTATTATAAATGTACTGTAAAATGTGTAGATAGGCCGGAGGCTGTAGTTACCATGAGAGCGGTTGTCAGAGCTCCAATGGGGAAAGAGAGGTGGTACCGGTCCCAGGTTACTATAATGGTATATGTGCAATGTTATATGTAATATTAATGTATTATGTGACGTGTATGTGTTAAATGTTAACTGTACTAACCCGGTTATTGATGCTGTTGAGAAATAAACGGATAGTTATGTGAAAAATTATACACATGTGTTGGCGTCATTACGCAGCAAGCGAGTCCCCCGGCTTGCTACCTTTTACACTTGCTATTGTTTTAAGATACAACACCTAGATATAAGCCATAATGTATAGATCCTGATCCAATCCTTTGTACTGAAACATCTCATGAGCAAGTGTATATGTCTCCATGAAGGTGGGGGAGCAGGGTCAGCGGTGATATTGCATGTTGTGAATGGTGGATCCTGTATTATCAGCTGTGTATAGAGGTGCTACCCATTATTTTAACACTGCCTCTCATAAGAAGGGTGTTTCTTGACATCTAGTAAGGTGTTTAATATTTGATGCTAGGATAGGTCCATCCCGATGTGGTCACCTTGACGTGGTGGGATGGCTTTTACATTTCTTTTAATCAAATTAAAGTTATATAGTACGCTATTTTTATTTTCATACACTTTTGCAATTTGTTTATTTGAGGGTATTTTCTCACTTTTGTTTCTTTTCTTTGGTTTTGCTCTTTTGTGGCCTATGGCCTATGTGAACATGCACCTACACATTGCATGCATATACTTGCATCCCAGGTTTTTGGTTTTTTTCTCTGATTATAAAGAGCCTGTGTAAACTCTTCATGAAAGAACAAGCAATATGAGCTTAAAAAAAGACTTGGTAGCTAGTGTGAAAACTACACAATTACTAGTTTTGTTGTTTAATAACCACAATATGGCCTGTAGTAAATTAACAGGCTATGAAAAAAACAATTATTTTTTAAAAAATATAGTACATGTAACACAAAAACTTGATATAAACAATAGGTCATTTTCTGATGACACATTTCCTTTAAATAAATTATTAATTATAAAAAATTACTTGCAAGTGCAAAAAAGTGTACATTTTTCCACTATTGTGTAGGCTGTCAAAATGTGGGACAAAGCGATTACACTTATCAAGAGAAGAGAGAAGCTCTTAGCTGAGCTGGAGATGTTTGAGACAGCGGCATCTGACCCTAACAGATTCTTCCATAAAGGTAAGCTTCATGTCACTGATGTAATAGATGGTTAAAGGGAATCTGTCACCAGCTTTTTCCCATATAACCTGTGGTCTTCACCAGTAAGCCCTTATATACAGTATTCTAGAATGCTGTATACATGTCCCCAAGTCAATCTGCATGACATAAAAAAAACTTATTATACTCTCCTATGGTGTGGTCCAAGCCGATGGGCATCACTGGTGTTGAGCTGGGACCTCTTCTCTTCTTGCTTTGTGGGGATGACGCATCCTATGTTATCCACACAGTGTCCTCCATTGTGCTTCTGGAATCACTCACTTCTGTAGTGCGCATGTGCAGGCGCCCTTTGACCTTTCCCCAAACCTGTGCATTACAGTATTTTGGTCTGCTCTCATGTCATCCACACAAAGCAAGAAGAGACAAGGTATCAGATTAAGACCAGCGACACCCATCAGGCCAGACTGCCTCGTACGTGAGTAAAATAAAAGTGTGATAAAAGACACTGGCTCTCTATGTACTAAAAAACCTGTTGAATATACAGGGGTTTTTATTAATGAATATGATAAAGATTGGAGCAGCCAATAGAAGTCAGGTTCCATGTAAATCCCTGTCAGATAATTTTATTGACACATAAGCTGTTTTACTCCTATATTCAATTATTTATCCTCTGCTATTTTACATTCATTTCATTGTATTCGTCATATGATAATTATAATAGTTTATGCTTTATTACATATATACCATTATAGTATGTTGCTCACAACTAATACCGTATTCACCCTTCAATATATCAATACCACCTTAACACTTGGAGGTCCAAATTTAACTATACCTATTCTATTCTTAACTGACAGAACCATCTATATATATATATTTTTTTCTATCGCCTCATTGGGGACACAGGATACCATGGGTGTATGCTTGCTGCCACTAGGAGGTGACACTAAGCCAATTAATGAAACAAAAGAGTTAGCTCCTCCCCTGCAGTATACACCCCCAGTCCGGAGGGACAGCCAGCCAGGTTTAGCTTAGTGTCTATAGGAGGCACATGTGGTCTACAGACCCACATGCCTTTTTTCATTTTTACTGTTATTTCTGGATACAGATGAAGATTTAGACGGGTGACGGCTCCCTTATTGGACTGCTTTCCCACAACCACCAGCAGACGGGAACGTTGATTGTCACCTCCTTGTACCCCCTCCTGCGACGTTGGATTCATCATGGCTGCGCCTGCTTAGATTTTTTGGGCGACGGTTCCTTCGGTCACCGATTTCCCACGAATATCAATGGATGGCCATGCGAAGTGTCGCCTCCCCATACCCCTTTACGCATCCAGCGCAAACTCCAGCACCCCCAGTGACGAGGATGTTGATTGGTTTCTTCTAGCCCCCTCATAAGGGCCTGAGTTGATTCAGCTGTTTTATGGATCCTCTCAGCCATAGCCGTCATTCCCCAGCCCCCCGCAAGGTGGCCTGGGTTGAGATTCTTTATCTGGACCTCTGACCTCCAGGTGAGATTGTTCTGTCTCCGGCCCCCCCATCATGATGTCCAGTGGGGGTTCCTGGCATGTCAGTGTCCCTACACATTTATTTATATGGCTAAGGGAGAACAGAACAGATGCAGGTAATCCTCATGTGGGCTCCAGCTTGGACCTTTTCACAGGCCCCCACTGCACCCTGTCATTACTACAGCCATGAGATGAATTTTAGAGCCCACTCTCAGTTTGCTACTGCGGCCGGGAATTCACTAGATAGCCACGCCTGTCCCATCCACTCTCGGCTGTTACTGCGGTTGCGGATTCACTCCACTCTCGGCCTTTACTGCAGCCGAGAATTCACTTTTATGTACCGGTTTTGCGGGCCTCCCAGTAGCTCCGTCCCCAGCCCGCCCACTCTCGGCCGTTACTGCAGCCGGGAATTCACTTTTACATCCCGGTTTGGTGGGCCACCCGGTAGTCCCACCCCCGACCCGCCCACTCTCAGCTGTTACTGCGGCTGGGAATTCACTTTTACTTTCCACACGTACACTTAGTGAGAGCCTCCGTCATCTTATGTCTTCTGCCTGCATCTACGGCCAGGAGCCCTGTCCACTTTCTAGTGCACAGCATTCCCACACATCACGTAATGTGTTCTCTGCCTGCAACTACGGCCAGGAGCTCTGTCCACTTTTTAGTGCACAGAGTCTCCAGACATCACGCATTACGACCTCTGCTTGCAACTTCGGCTAGGAGCCCTGTCCACTTCTACTGCATAGCGTCTGCAGATATCATGTATTACGTCCTCTGCCTGCAACTACAGCCAGAAGCTCTGCCCACTTCTAGTGCACATCGTCTCCAAACATCACATATTGCGACCTCTGCCTGCAACTTCGGCCAGGAGCCCTGTCCACTTTCTAGTGCACAGAGTCTCCAGACATCATGTATTCTGATTTTTTCTACCTGCAACGACGCCCAGGAGTCCTCCTGACATCGTGTATTATGTCTTCCGACTACAACTAGGGCCAGGAGCCCTGGACAGTTCCCAATGCACAGAGTCTCCTGACATCGTATATTATGTATTCCCCGCAGCCACGGCCGAGGGTCCTGTCACAGTGTCTCCAGACTTCACAAATTGTGTCCTTACCTACAATTATGACCACGTCTCCGGCACACTACCTAGTGCGCAGCGCCTCCAGACATCCCGTGCTATGCCCTACCTGACATATTGGGCCTCGATACCTACTCCTTACCCAGTGCTCAGCATCTCCAGGCATCAGTTATCCTGTTTTTGGACACAACAATGGCATCAAGTTTGACCACGCAGCACTTATGTCCATAGAACCTGTCCGACAAACCTCTGCCGTCCAGAGGCAGTCTTTTTCAAAGTATCTGTCTACACCTCAAAAATGATGCAATCATATGGCTGTATTACTCAATTATTGGCAAGTCTATTGTTTTTGACATCATCCACATTATATGTGAGAATGACTCAGGCACCCCTTATATTTCTTCCATAAGCTAAATATCTGCATAACCCCTACCTTGTAGTAGGTGAACTAAATACTTCAGCAACTCTGTGCTAGGACCCGTTTCTCATTGGGCCTATAATTCACATGCCACATCTTGTCACATGTTACTAACAAACCCAGTAATGGAGGCTCCGCCATCTGTTCCGGGCCGGAACCTCCTTGGTAGCATGTGGTATGTCGGATCTGCCCACTGTCCAGCTAGTCGGAATCCTATCATCCATAACTTTTCAATAGGTGAAGCTTTGCAGACTTCCTACCCCTGGTTGCTATGTCGGACTCTTGCTCATGCGCAGTATATGTACATGTATGTTACTACACTATGTGTCGTTACCTAATAAAAGATAGGCCCGTATATACATTGCGTACTAGACTCTGCTCCCGCAAGCCCACAGAATAGTTGGCAAGGACATTGCTTCAATTTTCCGCGTCTGTATGTGGTTTCTCAACTCTCATTTACAGAACACGGCCAAGAACTCCTACCTCCTCATCTCGGGATCTCTCCACCTACAGCCAGATGTGACGGTATCGTCAGCACGCTCTCTTGTAGGCAGCAACGCAGATGCAATTCGCAGTGCAATCAAGGTCTCCGATGCCCACACATGAGCTAATTTAATTTCTTCCAGTTCCCTTCCCCAGCCAACCTGGATCCAACTCCTCTGAGCTCTGCTTGGTAAATTGGACCTCCTCCTATCTCCAAGGATGACAGAGCAATCTTACTTATAAAATGAAGGACGGCTCTATAGCACCCTTGTCCAGTGGGGCCTTAGCTCTTTACCTGACATAGCATGGGCAATTACTCGGGTCGCGATGCATGTGATGGCTATGGCTGTCATGGTCTCGGTCCTTGCTTTTTCTCTCCTTGGCAGATCTTGGCTCCTGTCATTTATCTCATAGGTTACTTCAAGTACTCTGTACAAGCTCCTTTTCATCAGAACTGGCGGCCCTCTCCATCTGTCATGCGTGGTTTCCTTCCTTGCATATCCTAGGGGTCACCACTCAAACGGTCTACTTCGCCATAGGTCACGGTCTTAGGACCCATGTAGACACACACGACCTCCTTGTGAGGCCTCCCCTTTCATTCATAGTCTCAGTCTTGTACTTGGCTGTTCTGCCAAGCATGTCAGCAGACCTGGTTGCCTCTCCAGTACCTTTGGACTAAGGGAGCCTTATTACAACGGTTTTGTTCGATCAGTACGTTCATTGGAATTTCTGTTTCCTACGACTATTTCCTGGCCATTCCTTCTGCATTAGCCTTTGCGCTGAGGATTATGATCACGGACCTGTTCCTTTTTCCGGGAGTCGTCTGCTCCACTCCTCTTGTCCCACCTGGTCCCCCAGGCGGGCACGGTTTTATTCACTTTCCGCTTCGGTAGCACATATACCATTCCCGGGACATGCATTGATAACTACCATGACCCCCGTGCATGGTTGACTCAGAGTTCGTACAGAGCTCGTCGCCTTATTCAATTACTAGTTTTTTCATTAACAGGGTCCTCTGACACCTCTGGAGTTCCTCACCCCTTCTTCAGATGTGGCCGTTTGATTAGGACTCTCTACCCCCACTTGGGCAAGAGACTACCAGTCCTTTACAAGACCCCTCCCATGCGCACGCCAGATCTTCAGATGTTCGGTGCGTCTCTGGAGCAGAGAATGTCGTCTCACACTTTTGTGCCCAGATAAATCAGTCATCTGTGGTAGCGCGTTTACCCCTTTTTTCCCTGTCAGACCTGGTGACTGGCTTAGCCATCCACCTCCTCAAGGGATCCCCCGAGGGATCCTGTTCCTCTCTTTCCTTCGAGTAGACCGCTTACCCCCCTGTCTGTGGGGTACTAGAATCTTCCTCCATCTGTCTACAGGAAACTGCCATCTGTCAGACCATGGCGAGCCCCTGTCCTATGGTTCAGCAACGTTTGCAGTTACTCTCTGCTTTTCAGCTTCTATGAAGGAAAGACGGATGCTCAGTTCTACCTGGTTTAATCATTGACGACTATATCAACTTTAGTGAACTACCCGCTCAAGCAGGTGGGAACCCAGGTATTTCTCAGGCTCTCTCGGACGGTTTTCCTCCTGACCCCCGAAGCGTTTGTGGCTATTCATGAGCTTTTTTCCTTCTTCACTCTCAGACAGAGTACATCCTTGGAATTCACAGGGGCAGACTTTCCCATGGTGCCACTTCTCTTCTGTCCTTGTTCTAATGACACACTACATATTAGTTTCCCCTTTTAGTTTTTCTCACATTCTGGGAACATACCTTCTTGTCCAATAGGTGATTGCGTCTTTAAGGTACGGCATACTCCTTCCTGTCTCAGTCTGAAGTGAGCCTTCAGCACCTTAATTCCTTCCTCAAGTCCTGCTACTTATACCGGGTCATGGTACCGCGGTGGTTTCTGAAAGTGGACGTGTCTTCAGATTACTTTTCTCTTTCATGAATTCTTTTTTCCTTCACTGATCTATTTCATCAGCACGACTTTTTTTGCTAGTCACTTTGTTCATTTACTTTGAACAAGCCCTGGGCTCAAGATCCAAGGACAGAAGGGTTATGTATCCACGTTTCCCTATGAGTATAGTTACACTTCGGGCCCTCTCCTATCCCTTGGCCCGCTTACACTACTCTCTTGACACCTTTTTTTTTTTCTGGTTGTCTCAGTTTTAGGCAATAATAATGCTCTTATCTGTGGGACAGTGGCGCCATCTCTCAAGGTTCCAGTCTCTGTTCTCCTTCCTCTTATAGTCCTGCTTTTCCCCACCCTCGGGGACTGCTTTAGGACGTCCCATGGTATCCTGTTTTCCCCAATGAGGTGATAGAAAAAAAGTAGATTTTTGTGTACTCACCGTAAAATCTCTTTCAATGAGCCATCATTTGGGACACAGTTCCCGCCTTTCTTATATGTATATATATATTTTTCTGTTATACCAGTCTGTGTTTATCTCAAATGCTTCTATTACTGCTTTTGCACTAACTGGCTGGCTGTCCCTCTGGACTGGGGGTGTATACTGCTGGGGAGGAGCTATCTCTTTTGTTTCATTAATTGGCTTAGTGTCACCTCCTAGTGGTAGCAAGCATACACTGATGGTATCCTGTGTCCCCCAATGATGGCTCGGAGAAACAGATTTTACGGTAGTACACAAAAATCTACTTTTTGTTCCAATAATCTCTCCTATTTTCTGTATTATTTAGTGTAATACACTCCTACCCTTCTACACGTTGACACATCTTGTCCCTACCCTACCCTCATCTATTCACACCATTATTATCTTGGTTATCTGTTATTTTTCATAAGGTCGGTATTTATTATTCTAATTTAGGAAAATCTCCTAGCCAGCACAATTGATATTTATAATTTTGACTATAATAAAAAGTTTATTTTATGCTGTACAGATCAGCTTGAGGACTTATATACAGCATTCTAGAATACTGTACTGTATATAGGAGCTTACTAGTGGTGGCCGCACTTTATATGGGAAAAACCTGGTGACAGGTTCCCTTTAAGGGGAGCCACATAAAGCATTTTATTATGGAGTTTCTTTACTTAAGAAGCTATAGTCATTGCAATGATAGAATACTATCCACTAGGGAAAACTTCATGATGTAAGTAGAAACACACAAGACTGGGAGGTAATCCATAAAGAGAGAATCTCAGAATACTCGAGATAAAACAATGCTTTTATTACCGTAATCAGTATTAAAATGTGCAGAAAAGGTTAAAAAAAAAATCAGCAAAGATACCTAAAGACAAGGAACGTCGAAATGTATGAGGCTACTAAACTAAATGTAAAAAGTATATAACAAGAGCATATATATAGTAAATATATGATTCAAACGTTATATATATGGAAAAGGTAAAGTGCCTAATACTGTAAGTTAAACCTCACAAGCTGATAAGAGGCTAGGTAAAGAACCTGTAACATCAGGCAGGAAAATATAACTATGGTCATAGAACAATAAATATATACTATATTGTAGAAAGACTAGCTAGTCCATAACCTCTTTCAAAATAGAGCCATATTACAAGAAGAGATTATATGCCATAGTAAGACAGGACAAGTAAAATATAATTACCGTATATACTCGCGTATAAGCCGAGTTTTTCAGCCCAAAATTTGGGCTGAAAAGTCCCCCCTCGGCTTATACGCGAGTATATACGGTAATCCGTATATATACAGCAGCAGCCCCGGAGGTATACAGGCCCCCCCATCAAGCTCCAGGGCCCCCCCCCCCCTTGCGCGGCAGCCTGTAAAGGAAAATCATACTTATCGCTGTCCCGCGCTGTCCGCCGCTGCCATCACGATCCCGGGCTTCAATCCGTGGTCGTGGGCAATGACATCATTGCGCGCGACCACAGGAACCCGGAAGCCGGAAGACGCGGATTGAAGCCCGGGATCGTGTGTCGGCAAGCGGCGGGACAGCGCGGGACAGCGATAAGTATGATTTTCCTTTACAGGCTGCCGCGCAAGCTTGATGGGGGGGCCTGTATACCTCCGGGGCTGCTGCTGTATACAGCCCTGGGGCTGCTGCTGTATACAGCCCTGGGGCTGCTGGTGTATACAGCCCTGGGGCTGCTGGTGTATACAGCCCTGGGGCTGCTGCTGTATACAGCCCTGGGGCTGCTGGTGTATACAGCCCTGGGGCTGCCGGTGTATACAGCCCTGGGGCTGCCACTGTATACAGCCCTGGGGCTGCCGCTGTATACAGCCCTGGGGCTGCTGGTGTATACAGCCCTGGGGCTGCTGGTGTATACAGCCCTGGGGCTGCTGCTGTATACAGCCCTGGGGCTGCTGCTGTATACAGCCCTGGGGCTGCTGGTGTATACAGCCCTGGGGCTGCTGGTGTATACAGCCCTGGGGCTGCTGGTGTATACAGCCCTGGGGCTGCTGGTGTATACAGCCCTGGGGCTGCTGGTGTATACAGCCCTGGGGCTGCTGGTGTATACAGCCCTGGGGCTGCTGCTGCTGTATACTACCACTGGGGCTGCTGTATACTACCACTGGGGCTGCTGTATACTACCACTGGGGCTGGTGTATACTACCACTGGGGCTGCTGTATAGTACCACTGGGGCTGCTGTATAGTACCACTGGGGCTGCTGTATACTACCACTGGGGCTGCTGTATACTACCACTGGGGCTGCTGTATACTACCACTGGGGCTGTATATACCTCTGGGGCTGCTGTATACTACCACTGGGGCTGCTGTATAGTACCACTGGGGCTGCTGTATACTACCACTGGGGCTGCTGTATACTACCACTGGGGCTGTATATACCTCTGGGGCTGCTGTATACTACCACTGGGGCTGCTGTATACACCTCTGGGGCTGCTGTATACTAACCACTGGGGCTGCTGCTGTATATACCACTGGGGCTGCTGCTGTATACTACCACTGGGGCTGCTGTATATACCTCTGGGGCTGCTGTATACCACACTGCTGGGGGCTGTATACCTGTGCTGGGGTCCACCCTCGGCTTATACACGAGTCAATAGGTTTTCCCAGGTTTTGGGGGCAAAAGTAGGGGGGTCGGCTTATACACGGGTCGGCTTATACACGAGTATATACAGTATCTCAAACCAGAAGTGTGTCTAGATGGATCCACCTCCCTCCACCCCGATGCGAGTTTCCCCCTGCTTCTTTAGGGGTGTGAGATGCTCCCTTTTCATTATGTGTGGTTTTTTGGTAGCCAGCTATTAGAAGCGACTCTACAAGCAGTGGCAAGATTTCCCTGTATCTGAGTGAAGCTTTATATTAAAACCAATGGATGCCAGCAATGTCATGAGGCAGAAGATATACACTGAATATACAATGGCAAATTAAGACACTTATTAATGTCACAAATAATATACTGTATCTATAAAGTGGTGTCATTTTTTTAGGGTATGAGGGAATGTCCATGGCAAGAATGGAAGAGAGTAGAAAGAGGAAAGAGCTACACAAGCAAATGGCAGATATAGAACCTAAAATCTCTAAACTATTACACATTATAAAGAAGACGTTTAATGACACAGTCAGCTACAAGGTGAGTTTTATATAAATAGGCGATGAAGATCTTATTATTTGTAGTCTGTAATCACGAGAACGCATAAGTCTACACACAAAGTACATACACTATAGCTTTCAGTCCTACATAATGCTGGTCTATAATCGAAACTAATGCCAAATTACTTGATTTTTTTCTAAAGCATAAGGTTTCCAGTCGCTGTCCAAATTCTGAATTTTTAGCAAAGATGGATGAGCAGTAAAATGCTCGGGTGCTCGATGCTCAGATCGAGCATATCAAAATGCTCGGGTGCTCAACCCAAGAAACGAGCCCAATCTTAACCTATGGGAAACTCGAGCATTTTTCCAGCAGCAATCCCGGCTGTCTGCAGAAAGCCTAAAAATGTCACAAATGTACAAGAACAGTGCTCAAATGACATGGGAACAGCATGGGGAAGACCCCTGTAAGCATTTCAGGCTCCAAGGTCACTACGTTGAACAATGTTGTCTGAGTGTTACGCCACTTTTACGGACTCACAATAAAACGGCCAAAAATAAAACCAAAATGGATTTTCCTGGGGAAAATGTTAAAGTGATCCTAAACCCAGAAACTGACCCCCCCGTATCTTTACACCGGTCCCTGTACCCCCCCTTATCATTTCTAGCCATCCCTTTTGCAGAAAAAATCGCTTTTGTAAAGTAAGAGAAAAAGTTATATTACTTTGTCCTGTGTGAGTTCTCTGCTTCTGAGCAAGCCGCAAATAGGCGGGGCCTGTGTGCTGCTGCCTTGTAATTATGCACGCCCCCTCTCTGCTTGCTGCCTTGGTAAGAGCCTGGCCGCATCATGAAAGGGGGCGGGGCTCCGGCATGCCGCGATTTAGCCCTGCCCCTTTTATGACGCGGCCAGGCTCTTAGAAGCAGAGAGGGGCGTGCATAATTACAAGGCAGCAGCACACAGGCCCCGCCTATTTGCGGCTTGCTCAGAAGCAGAGAACTCACACAGGACAAAGTAATATAACTTTTTCTCTTACTTTACAAAAGCGATTTTTTTCTGCAAAAGGGATGGCTAGAAATGAAAAGAGGGGGTGCAGGGACAGGTCTAAAGATACGGGGGGGTCAGTTTCTGGGTTTAGGATCACTTTAAGGGCTCATACTCGCATGCGAGACAGTGTTAGTGTATTTTTGTATTACATTAACGACTAAAAAAAAAATGGTGTTGTGTCTCCCGTAAATTTCAAGTCTAGCAAAGGCTAAGCAGACAGCTGGGGCCAGTGTTAGAAACTCACAGGGAACAGGAAAAGGTATGAGCTCACCCCTCCTTCTCAGAAGATCCAGTCAGGTGCTGCAGCTGACGGCCGGCCACCGCCCGAGTCAAGGAATATAATGAAGATATGCTGGCACCTTCATCCGATGTAAAGTTTTTACTTTATTATGTAACTCACAACATTAAAATAAAAGCATCTTTCTGGCTGAACATGCCCCGTCAGACGCATTTCGATAAAAATCCTTATCAATGACAAAGAGGCAACAAGACAACATACAATATATATACAAGGAACATTACACCTGTGAGATTACAAACAAGTGTCACCTGAATGGGTTAAGTAAAAACAGTGGCTTGAATGGTCTCATTATAGAGTATTAGAGAGGAGTTCACTAAAATATAAAGGAACTTCTTTATATCACAAAATGAAGGATAGCAACAAAAATACAAAAACATATACATATGTATAATGTGTATACACAAGAAACAAGGCAATGGAATGGAGAAACAATAGCAATACAGCAGAGAGGGGATACACTTAGTGCAAAATATTATACATAATTATTAGATATACTGCTCTTATATCGTGAAAAACTTTAGAAACCATATTGGTTATCATCAAAAAATCATAGCAGAGCACTGTGTGCAGATAAAAGATTAATTGGTTAACCAATCCAAAAAAGTGAACAGTATATAACCTGGGTTATGAAGAAAATAGGAGCCTGTCCCGATATAAAGATGTGTATGGACAGGACTAGTTAATTTGACATAAAACAACTGGTGGATGCTCTAAAAGAAGAGAATATATATGAGCATTATGAAAACAAACAAAAATTCCACCTATTTTAATAAAAATACATCAAATCGCTCCTATAATTCATTCCCCCAGGAAATCTGCTGTTCAAACATAATATCTAGTAACTTTCACGATTTAGCATATCTTGGATTCGATCCCCTCCTCGTACTGAGCTCACCACCACCTCCAATCCTTTAACAGACAAATTACTGGTGTCACCACCGTGATGTTCAGAAAAGTGCTTAGATAGGCATGACATAGAGCGTCTATTCCCTGAAGATGAGCGATTGGCAGCTGATATATGTTCTGAGATACGTTTCCTTAGAGGCCGACTGGCACAACCAATGTAATCTAGGTCACAGGACGTGCAAGAGGCCATGTAAACCACAAAGGTGGTTGCACAGTTAATATAATTTTTGATTTTATAGGTTTTACCACTAGACCTATCCTGGAATACATCTGTTTTTTTTCATGTACCTGCATAGATTACAACGAGGTTGACCACACTTAAAATTGCCAGTGTATCGTAGCCAAGTGGGTTTATTATGGCAGTCTGTTGTTTTAAAAAGACTCGGTGACACATAGCTGGCAAGATCGCGACCCCCCCTGGCAACGCACCTAAATCCATTATTTAGAACCTTACGCAATGATGTATCTTGATACAGCATCGGAACATATTTATATAAAATATCCACGATGCCGCTGTAATCGGTGCTAAATGGAGTGGAAAAGGTAATGGGTTGTTTCCTATTTTGAGATGAGAGTTGCTGATTATGTTGTTTATGACAGTCCATCAACTGCTCTCTAGTTTTACTCTCAACAATTTTTCTGGCGCGATTAACCACCCACCCTTTGTAGCCTCTTGTTTTCAATCTTTGTTCTATGTCAGTAGCCTGTTTATTATAATGACTTTCTAAGGTGCACATGTGTTTGGCTCTAATGAATTCTCCCACCGGTAAGTTTTTAACCGTATGAGGAGAATGACAACTGTCAGCATGTAGTAATGTGTTGCCAGATATGGGCTTTCTGTAGAGATTGGGGATGACCCTACCGGACACTGCATTTCCTGTAAGTGTGCAATCAAGGAAAGGGGCAGAGACACCATGATCCTGCATAGTGAACTTTAAATTCATGGCATTATCGTTACAAAAGTCAAAAAATGAAACAATACTGGGGTTGGATGAACCTCCTAGGGGTGCACCCCAAACAAAAATGAGATCATCAATATATCGTCCATACCACTTAGGGAAAAGATGGTATGGATTGTTTGGGGAAAAAAGGAACTCCCTCTCCCACACAGACATGTAGAGATTGGCCAATGGGGGAGAATTTCGCCCCCATTGGACAACCGCACGTCTGGAGGAAGAAGGAGTTCTCAAATTTAAAAAAATTATTCTTTAAGAGAAATTGTACTGCCATGAGAATGAAGTTCACCATGTCTTGTGGGAAAGGAGAGTCTTGAAGAACAATACTTAAAGCCTGTAATGCTTTTTCATGTGGGATACAAGAGTTCATGTGAATGAACTCAGGTCACCTCTGTGACATCACTGGGAGCATGGGAAAATTCCTCAGCACGCAGGTGCAGACATCATTTTCCGGTGCTGCGTGTGGGAGAATTGTCCCACGCTCCCAGTGACGACACAGAGGTGAACTGAGTTCATTCGCATGAATTCAGCTCATCTTTATGACGCCACAGTGAGTCACTGATGAGCACAGGCATTCACTCTTCAGTGATTCTGCTGGATGGCAGGCTGAATGGTCGCATCCAGCAACTCTCCGGTCTGCCATCAGATGTAGCAGAGCTGGTGCCATCGTAGGACACATGGAGGCTCCTGGCGATGGAAAGGTGAGGATAAGGCTGCTTTTATTATTTTGTTTCCCTTACAGGAAACACTGGCTTCAGCTGGAATAGGCCAGACGGTAAGTATGGTTTAATTAAGAACAATAAAAGAATACTGTCTTTATTTCAAATAAAATACTTTATACTGAGTGTCTGTGTTTTATTTCACTTTTTGACTATGGGGTTAGTAATGGGGGCGCCTCTCCATTACTAACCTGGGCTTGATGTCAGCTGGCATTATAAGGTAACATCAACCCCAACTCCATAATCCTGCTACCACCGCTACAGGGCAGTCTGGCAGAGCGAGGCTAAGTGCCAGATTTGGCGCTTCCCATGGATGTGCCATTTCTGGGATGGCTGAGGGCTCTGTTTTTAGTCTTGGAGGGGCCAATATTTTTGGTCCCTTCCCAGGCTATTACTAGCCCCTAGGTGTTTGCTTAGCCTTTGCTGGCTGTTAAAATAGGGGGGACCCCATGTCATTTTTTTTTCGGGGGAAGGGTCCCCCATTTCAATAGCCAGAAAAGGCTAAATATTCATCTGGGGGCTGATATTAATGGCCTGGGAAGCTCCATGGGTACTACCCCCTTCCTAGGCTTCTAACATTAGCCCCAGCTGTCTGCTTAGCCTTTGCTAGACTTGAAATTTACGGGGGACCCCACGTCATTTAAAAAA
Organism: Allobates femoralis; assembly: GCA_033576535.1. Taxonomy (NCBI): domain Eukaryota; kingdom Metazoa; phylum Chordata; class Amphibia; order Anura; family Aromobatidae; genus Allobates; species Allobates femoralis. The sequence continues at coordinate 422,662,400 of JARQOC010000004.1, read as the reverse complement.
AAAAATCTTTAATGTAATAAAAAAAACATATATTTAGGCAACCTTTACTATTCTTAGAGAGCCATCAGCCGGCTATGCTTTATTGTTCCCATTATTAAACAGTTGGTCTCCTATACTGTTATTGCATGACTGGAATGGAGCCTACTGTCCTATATGCACTGCAGTCTTTTATACACCCTGCCTGCCTATACACACTGCCTGTATACAGCTGGATTAGTCCTGAAAAGGACTATTTATTTAGATGGATTGTGTTGTGTACACTACCTAGTACCTACACTACCTAAAACACACACTAAATCTGTCCCTGTTTAAATTTCTTTATTAACACAACCAAACAATAGAATAATAATCCAATAACACAACCTATTCATTTATCAATTTAACATGCAGAGTATGAGGTCATCAAGCAAATTTTAACAAATAAATAAATCTGTCCCTAGCTCAGCAGCAGCTCTCCCTACACTAGCTGACTGTGGATCAGAGTGACGAGCACAGCGCCGTCAGGTCTAATATAGACCTGATGAGGCTGTGTGGCCAGCCAATAACTTTAATGCCACAACCAACATGGCTGTGGTATTACAGTGTGTGGCAGCCAATCCCTGCATGTGGGCTGGCTCTGTAAAGAGAGCCAACATGCAGTGAGGGGGAGCTGAGCATCTGCCAGAGCATCTCGCTGAATACTGAGATGCTCGGGCGAGCATCGAGTACCAGTAAGCATGCTCGCCCATCCCTAATGAAGATACAGCTATCCATACACTTGCAATAACTGTCAGCTCCCTCTCCTGACTCCCCCATACACGGGGGAGCTCATACATGTGTTTTCAAGGATGGCAAGGATGACATCAGGCCACAGATCACCTTACATTAAAGCTTGAGATCATAGTGACAGGTTTATATACAGCGGGTGAAATAAGTATTCAACACGTCACCAATTTTCTGAGTTAATATATTTCTAAAGTTGCTATTGACATTAATTTATCACCAGATGTCATCAACAACGTATCCAATCCACACAGACAAATAAATCAAACCATAGGTGTCCATAAATTAGTGAATTATAATAATGAAAAATGACACAGGGATTGAAATATTGAACATGCTTTGCGAAATTTATTTAATACTTCATACAAAAGTCTTAGGCTGGCTTCATACCATGGTAAGGTCCGGTCCAGGGCCGTCCGGTGTAAACCAGACTGCCCGTACTGGTTTTTGGCCCCATAGTAGCCTATGGGGCCGGATGGAGCTGGATGGCAGCTCTCTGCCATCCGGTTTCATCTCTGCGGATGAATCTGGGAGAAATCGGATTTTTGTCACCGTACACAAAAACGTTGCTTGCAACGTTTTTGTGTCCGGGGAGAAAAATCTCCCCAAAATGCCGTATCCCGGATTTGCCCAGATTCTCCAGGATTCGGGGCAATCCGGTTCTCCCTAACATGGGAGCCTATGGGGCCGGATTGCCCTGGTCCAGCCAAATCCGGGAACCGGATACCGGCGGCTGCACGCCGCTGTTGTTTCAGGACCACGGCTAGCATGGAGATCTTGAAACATCAGCAGCTGCAGCTGCAATTACAGCCATCCGGCTGCACACAGGTCCGGAGGGCACATTTGACCCTCCGGTTCTGTGTGCAGATCCTGTCCAGGGTTGTCAGGTTCATGCTTGACAGCCCCGGACCGGACTGCACCGTGGTGTGAAGCCAGCCTTAGTTGGTGATGACAGCTTGTAGACATCTCCTGTATGGAGAAACTAGTGGCATGCATAGCTCGGGTGTGATTTTGGGCCATTCTTCCACACAAACACTCTTCAGATCCTGCAGGTCTTGTGGGTTCCAACTATGATCTCTGTTCTTTGTTTCCTTACAAATAAAATTGGTGATGTGTTCAATAATTATTTCACCTGCTGTATTTTGTTTTGATCCTTTATGTTAAAGTATTTATGCACAATGTGCCAAATTTACTTAATGTCATGTCTTTTTTTATGTTTAGTCTGTTTTTCCTGTCTTCAAACACAAGTAGTTTAATGTATTTCCAATTCTTTTGTCGTAGCTTTTGTGCACAAAGTTAATTTAAATCAATAGATCTTATAATAAGTTCCACAATTGGATGTGTTTAAAAAAATGTTTATTTTCTGAGATAATCTTACCGTATATATGTTTCCCTGCTATGTACTGTGTAATGGATGTGTCTGACCGTGCAGGGACATGGTCTGATCACACCACATCTCCTGTGCTGAGATAATCTTATATATGTGTCCCTGCTATGTACTGTGTAATGGCCGCGTCTGACTGTACAGGGACATGCAGAAAGAAAAAGAAAAGGGCGCATGTGTAGACACACAGGGCTATATGTATAAATAAAAAGTGCCAGTGCACTCACCTATAATGGTTGTGTACTTCTACACAACCAAGATTAAACGTGTGGGTGATGGGGCTCCGGGTCGCCTCTTTCTATTAGTGCTGCCGTCCTGCCGGTGTTTGCGTTCACAACTCCGTGCTCCGCGAATTTCACATAATCCTACCGGACCGGATACCGCGTCATCTCAGGTCTTCAGTATGTTTATCTCGGTAATTGGGTAACCACAGGTCCTCAACACTCCAGATATGCCAGGCTGCTCCTGCCGCTTTGGCTCCGTAGAGAGAACTCGCATAAAAACAATAGTACAGCGGTCTCAGGGAGCGCCAAAGGAATACTGGACAAATTAGTGGATAAGAACCAACCTTTATTCTTCCTCCAATACCACTGCCACAGCACGTTTCGACGGTCTAAGCCGTCTTCATCAGGTGGGGTAAACCCACCTGATGAAGACGGCTTAGACCGTCGAAACGCGTTGTGGCAGTGGTATTGGAGGAAGAATAAAGGTCAGTTCTTATCCACTAATTTGTCCAGTATTCTTTGGCGCTCCCTGAGACCGCTGTACTATTGTTTTTATGTACAGGGACATGGTCTGATCACACCACATCTCCTGTGCTTAGATAATCTTATATATGTGTCCCTGCTATGTACTGTGTAATGAAGGTATCTGACCGTACAGGGACATGATCTTATCATACCACATCTCCTGTGCTGAGATAATCTTATATATATGTGTCCCTGCTATGTACTGAGTAATGGATGTGTCTGACCGTACAGGGACATTGTCTGATCATACCACATCTCCTGGGCTGAAATCTTTTATATGTGTCCCTGCTATGTACTGTGTAATGGATGTGTCTGTACAGGGACATGGTCTGATCATACCACATCTCTTGGGACATGAGTAAGTACTGTAAGAATATAAAGACATTACAAGATGGGATATCAAATTGTTCTTTTTTTGAGATAAAACAATTTTTAAAAGCAGGCAAAGAAATGTTTTACCTCACAAAAAGAATTAGCTATAATCCCCTTCTGTAATATTTGTATACTTTTTTTTTACTTGAGTGGTATCCCACAAAGTGGCCATCACTATGGGATACCAGAAAATATTGTGTTCATTCAAATACTGTGATTTCTATATAAACTGGTGTGAGACCTGCTGCCAGGCAGCACTGAGAGGGTTAATCGCCCCCTTCCTTTGCAGGGGCTTGAGCATGTGATCCAGCTCTGCTTAAGCTGGCTTCACACTACATTTTTGTTCCTGTTTGTTGGATCCTGTTTTTTGCAACTCCAGATGCCATTTCTGTGTCCGGTCTGGTCTCCGGACACAGAAAGAGCAGCGGGGAGCCAAGCCTTTGAGAAATGCTGTCAGCACTGTGTAATATCACTTTAGCAGTTTATCTATATACACTGCAAAAGTGATATTAAATAAAGGGATGGTTAAAAATAAAAAATAATAAATTCTCCCCTTTCCGGCGACTCCCGAGTGGCCTGTGCTGAATACATCTCCCTTCAGTTTGAGGACCTTGCATGATGTCACTGGGAGGGGCGGGGCAACCCGATCACATGACCGCATCAGAGTGCGGGGTTTAAATCTTTAAACCGGGTTGATGCGGTCATGTGATTGGGTTGCCCCGCCCCTCCCGGTGACATCATGCAAGGTCCTCGAACTGCCAGGAAATGTATTTAGCACTGGCCACTTGGGAGTCGCCGGAAAGGTGAGAATGTATTATTTTTTATTTTTAACTATCCCTTTATTTAATATTACTTTAGCAGTGTATATAGATACACTGCTAAAGTCATATAACACAGATTTACTATGGGTACAGAGCAGTGCTCCTGTTCTGCGCATGATCTGTACACTGGAACCGGATACAGGAAATGATTCTGTTGGGAAACGATTCTGTTGTTTCCCGGATCCGGTGCCATAGGCCCCCATGATGTGTGTGCCGGACCAGACAGGATTCGTTTCTGTCCTGTTTTGTCACTGGAGCCCAAAAACGCTGCAGGTATAGTTTTTGGGACCGGTGAAAAAAAGGTCAGAAACAAATCCTACTCCGGATTCACAAAACCGGATGGCCAAATAGGGCTAATCCGGCACCATAGGGATGTATGGAGGCAAAAATGATCCTGTTCTGTTTGTTTCAAAAACGAACAGAACAGGATGGTAAAAAATATAGTGTGAAGCCAGCCTTAGCATTAAGAAACATATTTTGGCAGTCAGCCAATGACTGCAGCTGTAAAGCCCCAGTCTCACTAAGCAAGATCGCTGCTGAGTCACAAGTTTTGTGACGCAACAGCGACCTCAGCAGCAATTTCGCTACGTTTGACACGTAGCAGTGACCAGGCCCCTGCTGTGAGATCGCTGATCATTACAAGTCGTTCTGGACCATTTTTTGGTCATCGCACTCCCTCTGAGCAGCACGCATCGCTGTGTTTGACAGGGACAACGACCAACGATCTCAGTACTATGCCCGAGAGTGACAGGTTCCCAACGACCGTCGGATCGTCTGCATCGCTGGTGAGATCTGACTGTTTGACATCTCACCAGCGACCACGTAGCGACGCACCAGCGATCCCGGCCAGGTCATATTGTTGTCGGGATCACTGGAGCATCGCCAAGTATGACAGTACCCTAAGGGTACGGACACACTGGCGTCAAAATCAGACGAGTGCAGTACGAGAAAATCTTGCATTGCACTTGGACCAATGTTAATCAATGCCTGAGAGCACATTGGCGTTTGTCGAACGCTTTTTTTTACATCCAGATTCTGGATGTGTGAAAAGTCGCAACATGCTGTGACACTATGCGATTCACGCGCGAGACTCGCCAATGCAAATTTATGGGTCCAACAAAATCACAGCACACAGACCATCAGAGTGTGAAGCGTTTTTTTCACAGCTGAAACCCTCAGAAACTTGTAATGAGCGCTGATAAGGAGGCGTCACATGACTAATCAGGAAGTAGCAGGCTGCAGAAGTCGGACAACTCCTGGAAGCAAGCCTCCACAGATCCCAGACAACATCTCGCACCACATAAATGTAGAGATGCTGATCGTCCTGGTCCAGGAGACGCCAGAGTTGTGGGAAACCAGAGTCCAAGGATATGGATTTACATTACCAGGCAACTGTTCCCTTGTTATGAGAACAGTTCGCGTAACGTGCAGATTAACCTTGGTAATGTATACATTTTAAATTTCACCAAACTTGGTTAACCCCTTAGTGACGGAGCCAATTTCCACCTTAATGACCAGACCGTTTTTGCAATTCTGACCAGTGTCCCTTTATAAGGTTATATCTCCGGAACGCTTCAACAGATCCTAGCGATTCTGAGATTGTTTTTTCGTGACATATTGGGCTTCATGTTAGTATTAAATTTTGGTCGATAATTTTTGTGTTTATTTGTGAAAATATAAAATAATTGGCAAAAAATTTGAAAATTTGACAATTTTCAAATTTGTAATTTTTATTCTGTTGAACCAGAGCTTTATGTGACACAAAAGAGTTAATAAATAACATTTCCCACATGTCTACTTTACATCAGCAACAATTTTGGAAAAAAAAAATTTTTTGGTTAGGACGTTATAAGGGTTCAAAGTTCATCAGTAATTTTTCATTTTTCCAGCAAAATTTACATAACCTTTTTTTTAGTGACCACATCACATTTGAAGTCTCTTTGAGGGGTGTACATGACAGAAAACACCCAAAAGTAATACCATTCCGAAAACTACACCCCTCAAGCTACTCAAAACTACATTCAAGAAGATTATTAACCCTTCAGGTGCTTCACAGGAACTAAAGCAACGTGGAAACAAAAAATGGCCATTTTAATTTTTCCAACAAAAATGTTCTTTTAGCCTCAATTTTTTCATTTTCACATGGGCAACAGGATAGAATGCATCCTAAAATTTGTTGGCCAATTTCTCCTGAGTACACTGATACCTCATATGTGGTCATAAACCACTGTTTGGGCGCACGGCAGGGCTCAGAAGGGAAGGAGCGCAATTTGACTTTTGGAGCTAATTTACCATTCAAAAAGTGAAATGGCACTCCTTCTCTCTGAGCCCTACCGTGCGCCCAAACAGTGGTTTATGACCACATATGAGGTATCGGTGTACTCAGGAGAAATTGGCAAACAAATTTTAAGATGCGTTTTATCCTGTTGCTTATGTGAAAATGAAAAAATTGAGGACAAAAGAAAATTTTTGCGAAAAAGTACTTTTTCATTTTTACAGATCAATTTGTAAAGCCCCAGAGGGTTCAAAGTGCTCTCTATGCATCTAGATAAGTTCCTTGGGGGGTCTAGTTTCCAAAATGTGGTCACTTGTGGGGGAGCTCCAATGTTTAGTCACACAGGGGCTCTCCATATGCGACATGGTGTCCGCTAACAATTTGAATGGAAAATTAGCTCCAATAGTTAGCGGACACCATGTCGCAGCATATGGGGAGCCCCTATGTGCCTACACATTGGAGTTCCCGCACAAGTCACCCCATTTTGGAAACTAGACACCTCAAGGATTATATCTAGGGGTATAGTGAGCATTTGGAACCTACAGCTACTTCACAGAATTTGATAATGTCATATTGAACATTTTCTTTTTTTCACGCAATTTCTCACTTTTAGAGCATGTGCACAAGACACGGAGACACCGTGTCCTGGTCGTCTCCTCCCCTGCATTTTTTTTATTTCTTTATTAAATTAAAAAAAAAAACGACGTGGGGCTCCGCCATATTTTTGGTCCAGCCAGGTACAGCAGGCAGCTACGGGCTGCCACCAACCCCTTCTGCCTAGTTTTACCTGGCTGGAAACCAAAAATATAGGGAAGTCCCTTTTTTTTTAAATTATTTCATGAAATAATTTTTAAAAAAAATGGCGTGGGCTTCGCCATATTTTTGGGCCAGCCAGGTACAACTAGGCAGCTGGGGGCTGGAATCCTCAGCGTAGGGAGGCCCAAGCTTTCTGGGCCCCCCCCGCTGCGAATTGCAGCTCGCAGCCGCCCCAGAAAATGGCGCATTCATAGAAGCGCCATTTTCTGGTGCTGTATCCAGCTCTTCCAGCTGCCATGTAGCGGTGGCAGACTGGGTAATAAGGGGTTAATGCCAGCTTTTTCGCAGCTGGCACTAAGCCCGAGATTCATAACGTCTGGCCAATATTAGACCGGACCATTAGGAATCTCTAGTAATTTGTAAAGAAGACACAAGACAGAGAAAAATATTTTTATTAGAAAAGAAACACAAACACTATTTGGACTCCATCTTTATTATTCTTTGACGTCCGACGTAGTCCAGTGGGAAGGTCCGACGTAGTCCAGTGGGAGGTCCCGCGACGATTCTCAGTTTTATAGCATATGGGGCATCCCCCATATGCTATAAAAGCAGGTTTATTGCCAGGAGGATGACAGGTCATGAACTCAGTGAGTTCATGACCTATCAGAATCCTCGGGTCACAAGGGGTTAACTGTGCTCTTCATGGCGGTCTCCACATCAGGTCAACATCAGTGGTGATCTATCAGGATCCTGGGATCCCATAGGGATCCTGGGATCACCACTGATGGTGATCTGATGTGGAGATCACCATGAAGAGCACAGTTAACAAGGGGTTAACTGTGCTGTTCATGGTGGTCTCCACATCAGATCACCATCAGTGGTGATCTATCAGGATCCTGGGATCCCATAGGGATCCTGGGATCACCACTGATGGTGATCTGATGTGGAGATCACCATGAAGAGCACAGTTAACAAGGGGTTAAGTGTGCTGTTCATGGTGGTCTCCACGTCAGATCACCATCAGTGGTGATCTATCAGGATCCTGGGATCCCATAGGGATCCTGGGATCACCACTGATGGTGATCTGACGTGGAGACCACCATGAACAGCACACTTAACCCCTTGTTAACTGTGCTCTTCATGGTGATCTCCACATCAGATCACCATCAGTGGTGATCCCAGGATCCCAGGATCCCTATGGGATCCCAGGATCCTGATAGATCACCACTGATGGTGATCTGATGTGGAGACCACCATGAATAGCACACTTAACCCCTTGTGACCCGAGGATTCTGACAGGTCATGAACTCACTGAGTTCATGACCTGTCATTCCCTGGGCCGAACAGCAGGGGTTAACAGCGGTGCACGCGTGTGCGCACACCAGGGTGCGCGCACAGAGGAGGCGAGCGCCGCAGGAGAAAGAAGCAGGAGCCGCCGGCAGGAGAAGCCCCCAGGACCGGAGGACCGCGGGACCGGAATCAGGATCGTTGGTAGGTAAGAGTGGTGAGGGGGGATTTACTGGGGCTGGGGGGGGGCCCTACAAAGAGTTTAGAGGCGGCGGGGCCTCTGGGGAAAAGGCACCGGGCACAAGGCATCAGGGGAGGGGGTGCCCGGTGCCCGGAAACCGGGGGATACCCGGTGCCCGGAGGCCGGGGATGCCCGGAGGATGCCCGGAGGCTGGGGGACCCAGAGGGGGACTAAGGAGTACCGGGGGAGGACATTCCCATGCAGCCTGACATGTGTGACATGTCAGGCTGCATGGAGATACAGGGAAGGCAGCGCACCGCCGCCATTTTTGATTGGTACGGGGGTGGGGGGGTGGATGGAGGTGTGGGGGGCCGGGGGGGGGCTCGAGGGGTCTTAGGGGCCTCAGGGGTTAATGGATCACTTTGATCCGACATGTGTTTTCATGTCGGATCAAAGTGAAAGCATTTTTTACAGAGCACTTTCACTTTTGTAATGTGATGACCGGTAAACGGTGTTTACCGGTCATCACATTACAGGTGCGGGTACAAAAGGAGCTAATTACTGATCTCTAGGGTGTCAGCTACAATCGGTACGCTGACACCCTAGAGGTATTAGCTCCAGGGGCGGCGCTATAGAGCTTTTTCCTGCCAACGTCTACAGACGTCGGCTAGGCTTTAGTACCCTTTTTTTCCGACGTCTGTAGACGTAAGGCTGTCGTCTAGAGGTTAATGAGAGTAGTTGTGTCAGTGTGTAATCCATGTTATGTAGACAATTCCAAATCAATGTTAATTGTTTTTAATGCAGTGGACATGGTAGCTAAGCGATGGAGAAGTTGCCGGGACCAATACCATTGGGAATTAAAGAATATGCCACCAAGTGGCTCTGATACACAGAGGAAGCAGCAGTATATATATTTCCAGCGGCTCTTCCTTGCACCTGTGATGGACCTGAGACTGTATGTATTTGGCATAACATTCTGCGTTCATGAAATGTCACTGTTTTTAGACTAGTCATAGTCATAGTTGTAACTTGTTGATTTGTAGAACTGACAGCAACTTGAGCAACCCTTCTGCCTCAGAGTCGGAGTACCACACAGATTGACCTGGCGATTCCAGTGATGAGGGCTTGGGCCCTTCAGTATCTCAAGAAGATCCCAAAGGCCTCATCTAGCGCAGCAGTCCCTGAGTCGTTGTTGCCTGAAGGGCCATCCCAAACCCCACCTTTGTCGGCTTGCCAACCCCAGCCACCAGTGGAGCAAGCAGAAAGTGCCAGAGCGTTTGCCCCTTTTGTCACCTGTGACACGTAGGGCAAGGCATCATAGGCAATTATCTTCCTCCAACCTACGTACCTTGCGAGGACTGTAAGTGATAATGTTGAGGAAGCCTTTGGACGTAGCCTCCGCAGTTATTTGCGTGAGATACCACAGCCACTGAGGCTGCATGCAAGGGCTGCAGTTCAAATTGTGCTGGATGCATGTGTACCACCAAATAATCCCCGTTTGGTGTTCAACTTGCTTGAGCCATGGCAAAACTCTTCTGATTAGGCATGACAGACACTGTGCACACAGTAGTAACCTCAGCATTATCATCCTCACAGGCCACGCACACTATTGCAAGACCTCCCATTCCTTGTCCGATGTGGCAACCATTTAGGTAGATGCCTTGGCAACATTCTCCAACAGTAGGTCTCATGGCACCCACCCAACACAACAACCCTCAACATACGAGTGCCACACACGACCAATCTGGATCCTGGTCGAACATGGCCCAATCACAAGACACACAAAGAGTTAATTTCTCCCAAGACAGCAGTAATTGGTACAGTCAACAACAGTATGCCCCTGCGTATCAACATCAAAGGCAGGTAAGCCAGGGTGCACATATTGGTCATCAGAGGGATGATTTTGTGCGCATGCCACAAACTGCAAGACAGGCCACACAAATCTCTCAATTCATACACCACCGGGATACCATAGAACACACATTTCCTCAAGTTACGCAAACACAGCAATCAAACATGGGCTTACATGACGACATACAGAGTTCACAAGAAATACTTAACGTGCATGGTAGCCATAGTACTGGCCAGACCCAAGCCAGAACCATCGACCAACCAACCTACACCAACATGTAAAGGTGATGTGTTTGGGTCTAGGCATTGTTTAATGTACAGAATGAATTATTGTGGTTGTGGCCTTTGTTTTTCTTTTTTCAAAAAAAAAAAAAAAAAAAAGGATACATGGGAGACAAATATGTTCCTGTTGTTATGTTTATTTTGTTTGATGTGATCAATTTAAAAAAAATAATTAAAAAACCATAAACCTGCTTTCCTTCCATTATTTTACATCCAAATTAACAAAAAAACAATATTGTTAAGGGTAATTATGACCTCAAATGAGTCTCAGAATGCATTCTGTAATGTTTAGACAGGGCACATCATGAATGGTATATTGTTGATGTGCTGCCAACAAACATATTTAAGGGCCAGTGACATATTGAACTTGCCACGGGACCGAGCCTTTAGGCGACACAAAATAATTTGCAAATTGCTCACGCACTCATAGTGCTAATGGCTCATGCACGGCCTAATAACTGATACTACCGGAAGGTATTGCTTGTTTTGAGGAGGGTCAAATGTGGGTATGGTCATCCTGGTATAAGTGTAGAATTTATCGGGATGACATCATAACTGGGCATACAGCCTCTGAAAATGGCCACAAGAGCTACGCTGAAGGAGGAGTGGATGGACCCACATTCGTTGACGCCTCCTCGGATCGGGAATGATTGGGTATGGTGTCCCATATCAACTGGAAATTACCCAATGGAATAACACCCACTCTGTGGTGTTTAGAGTCAGGTTATTATCCATTCTGTAAGCGGCTGGATACGTATAGACCACTGATTACTGAGGGGATATATGGTCATGTCAGTCAACACATATGTCCATGGGAAACTGCCTCCAAAGAGGCCTGATTGCCACTTGTTTAAATCCCAATTGCCACACATTGCAGCCAAATTTTAGATAAATTCATCCTCGGATGTGATCTGAGAATATGTCGGACAATCGCATAGCAGCTGCATGCCACACGGATCAAAAAACGCACGACACTCATCCGACTCTCCTGGATGAGAAACAGACCGATTTTAAAAACACCAGTGTTTCCACCCTAAGGGTCAAATGTGAGGGGGAGGATCAAACTCTGGCTACAGTGTGGGAGATTGGGTGTCGGAGGGGAGACGGCTAACTCCATGTGGCAGAGATTACAATTCTCCTTGGAGAAGGACTAGAGGATTACCAGAAGGGCAGTCTGTGAACTAGTGAATGGATTTGATGAGAAATATATCCCCCAGAGGTCTGCCTTTCTCAACCTATTACTACAAGTGCAAAAAAACTAAGCAACTACTACCTACCATCTGTATGCAGTCATCCATTAAAGACACTTAATTTTTTCAAAATCATATTTGTTTTCTTCATGATTAAAGATTAACAGTAAAAGCAACTATCACCACTATCACTTCCTCCCCTCCCAAGGATCTGTGGTATGTTTAGACCATGTCCCTGTATGGTCAGACACTGTCATTACACAGTACGTAGTTGGGTCACATCTAATATATAAAGCTGAATGTGTGTGTGTATGTATGTATGTATGTATGTGTGTATGTATGTATGTATATCCAGGATTGGCATCTACACCGTCGCAACTACAGCCACAAAATTTTGCACAGTCACACATCTGGACCCCGAGAGCGTCATAGGCTATGTTGTGAGGCGAAATTTTAAATCTGCACGTTCCAGTCCACCAAACAATTTTGCCCCTATCTACATAATGGGGAAAAAGTGAATGGAAAAGTGTTTGAGGAAACTCGACAGCTGTCAGCTACAGCTACAAAATTTTGCACAGTCACACGTCTGGACCCCGGGAGCGTCATAGGCTATGTTGTGAGGCGAAATTTTAACCCTGTGCATTCCAATTCTGCCCCTATCTACATAATGGGGAAAAAGTGATAGTTTCCAGTTGACAGATGTGAATGAGAGGGGCTTAATGATAGCGCCAAAGACTAACAGCATATACCTGCATATGGTCACTAAGGTGGGCCCCAACATGAGATATTCACCACGTATGGGGACATGTATACACACCACACGCACACAAAGAGTAACAGCAAGTGTATAGTCGCTAAGGTGCAGCCCCAACATTGGATACTCACCACGCACCCGAACAAACACACACACACCACAAAGAGACACACACAACACAGAGACACACACCCCACGGGGACACACACACACCCTATAGCGACACATGCACGCACCCCACAGGGACACACACACACACCACAAAGAGACACACACACACCACACAGACCCCCCCCACAGGGACACACACACATACACACCCTATAGGGACACATGCACTCACCCCACAGGGACACACACACACACCACAAAGAGACACACACACCACACAGACCCCCCCCCCACAGGGACACACACACATACACACCCTATAGGGACACATGCACTCACCCCACAGGGACACACACACCACAAAGAGACACACACAACACAGAGATACACACACCCCACACAGACCCCCCCCCCCTCCACAGGGACACACACACATACACACCCTATAGGGACACATGCACTCACCCCACAGGGTCACACACATACACACACCCCAGGGATACACACACCACACAGACAGACACAGATGTGCATAAATCACCTAACGCAACTCGCCTCATACGTGTGCTATCTTTAATTTCCAAACATAAACATCTGATTAAAAACAGCCAATGTGCAACACATGTGCCATATAGGGAATTAATAAAAAGGGAAATGGAGCGCACATAGAGTAATTTCCTTTTGTACCAATAACCTCAGTGCCCCCCTTTAGTGGAAGGACTCACCTGATTTGGTTGTGCAAGTCACAACCAACTAACTTCGCTCTCTCTTATGGTCGCAGCAGGTGTCCAGCAGAGTAAGGATCCAAAGGGGTTAACAGAAAGTGCTGGGTTCCATAAATCCACCGCGCTGACCTCCAGTGAAGACAAACAGAGTGATAGATAAAACTCTGTTTAATGGGTAATTTGCCAAATTACCCATTAAACAGAGTTTTATCTATCACTCTGTCAGTCACATGAGCTGTCTATTATGTGTATGTGTGAGGTAACATATACTGCCCGGCCAGGGTGAGGGTTTACTGTTGGCTGGAGATTTATTAGGCTGCCTATAGCAATCAATCACAGCTCAGCTTCTATTTTCTTACAGGTCATTAATATGACATATTCAAATTCTATTTTGTTATAGCTAACATCAGTTACTTTTAACCCGGGCGTAGCCGGGTACTACAGCTATTATATAATATTTTCTCAGCACATGAACATTTCTTGTATGCACATCCAATTGGGGACATTATTATCCAAGAGCTATCGATTAAAATGAACTATGAATATTTCTTTTTGCATTCATATTTTTTGTATTACAGGGCAGACCATATGCTGACAAGATGAAATGGGACAAAACAGAAATGCTCTATTGGCTGCAGACAGATCGACGCAAAAACATAATGGAACTTAATCTTAGAAAATCTTGTGTAAAACTGGACTCTTAACAACTAAGACAATAAGGCTACGTTCGCACTGCCTTTTTGATGCGGTTTTTTTAAAGATCTGCTTTTCTGCTGCAAAACAGATCCGTTTTTCAAAAAACTAATAACTTATTCACACACGTGTTTTTTTCAGCTCTTATACAATGAAGTGAATTGAAAAAGCGATTTGAAGCAAAATTGCCCAAAAATGCATCCTCACAAAATGTTGTGTCTGACTGACAAATATTGAAGCCCATTGACTTTGCTGGGATGCCCAGAGTCACTGCATTTCACTGCAAAAAACTGATCCTCAAAAACCCATCAAAAATGCACAGTGGAAATGTAGCCTAAAGGCCGCTTTACACGTTGCGATATCGGCGTCCAATTTCAATGAAAAGTCACGTGGTTCGATCGTTGGAGCCGATATCGTTCCTGCATTGTATGGTGTGAACGTCCAATACGATGCAGGAACGATGTCAATGCGATATCGGGGATTGAATGAGCGTGCTCTCCAATGCTCCGATATTGAATGGAGATTGGAGCCGGATCGTGCTGTGTGACAGCCCAACTCCGATGTGAAGTTCAACGTCACCCATTGACTCCCATGTTAAATGGTCGTTCCTGGGTTGGGGGGCGTAGACATCGTACGGACGTTGGATCCTGAAATCGCAATGTGTAAACCTCCGATGCGATGCGGGAGAAACGTGCACTAAATGCGCGCTCCCGCGCCATTGAATTGCGATATCGGAACGATATTGCAACGTGTAACCCCACCTTTAAAGTGAATCTGTCAGTAGGATCAACTCTCTTGCAGGTCATAGAAAATTTAATAATGTTATACCTTGGTATCTGAGAACAGATTTCTTATTCCAGAGAAATCCATATTTTTTAAATATGTAAATGAGCTGCTAAGATACAAGTGTATCTCATTAAATTAGAATATCATCAAAAAGTTAATATATTTTAGCAATTCAATACATAAAGTGAAATGCATATATTATAGAGACATTACAAACAGAATTATCTTTTTCAAGTGTATATTTATGTTAATGTTGGTGATTACGGCTTATAGCCAATGAAAGCCCAACATTTATTATCTCAGAAAATTAGAATAATCAACACAAAACACCTGTAAAGGCTTAATAAGCATTTCACATGGTCCCTAATGGGGACGTCACACACGTCAATATCGCTTGCAATATCGCTGCTGGACATGACGTTGCAGCGATATTGACGTGTGTGACAGGGCGCATCAACCAGCGATAAATCGCTGGTTGATGGCCGCCAGGTTTTAGAACCTGCTCTAAAACCTGGTGATGGTCATCGCTGCGTGTGACACCGGGAGACTAGCGAGAAGCCAGCTCCCAGCGCCTCTCAGCAAGCACTGGGAGCTGGTATCCATGGTAATCAGCGGGTAACTAAGCGCCGCACAGCGCTTAGTTACCGTATATTCCGGCGTATAAGACGACTTTTTAACCCCTAAAAATCTTTTCCCAAGTCGGGGGTTGTCTTATATGCCAGTAACAGGGCTCCACCTACTGGGAAAAGGAAACGCCAGCATCTGCAGGGGGCCCGCCATGCTTATTATAAGGCCCCCCAAAAATTAGCTGTAGCTTCCCGCTGCCACCGCTGCCGTGTACATAGCCGCCGGGCGCCGTAGATGTGCGATAATAAGTCATCAGCCAATCAGGCGGCTGCTGGCATCTGATTGGCCGTGGCATTACCATACATCTCCTGTACGAAGGGATTTTCTGCGCTGCTCAGTGTGGATGTACGGTAATGCCAGGGCCAATCAGACACCAGCAGCCGCATGATTGGCTGATGGCTTATTATCATACATCTACGGTGCACGGCTACGTACAGCGGCGGTGGCTGCCGTAAGCTTCGGCAGGCTCCGGTGACACCGCAGTTGCACTGTGTATATGTGTGTCTGACTGTGTTTATGTCTGACTGTGTGTGTCTGTGGCTGACTGTGTGTGTGTGTCTGTGTCTTACTGTGTGTGTGTGTCTGTGTCTTACTATGTGTGTGTGTCTGACTGGGTGTGTCTGTGTGTGTGTGTATGACTGTGTGTCTGTGTCTGGCTGTGTGTGTATGTCTTGATTGTGTGTGTGTGGCTACAGAGGGATATTGGGATATGATGGAGGCTTCAGAGGAATATTGGGGGTTGATGGGGGCTGTACTCCCCCACCACCACTGGCACGACCCTCTCTCCATGTCACCTACCCCCCTTCCCTTGACGCTGGCACGTCCCCATCTCTGTCTCTCTTAAACCCCCCTCATCTGGAGCTGGTATGTCCCCCTCTCTGTGTCACTCACCCTTCCCACCCACCCCAGCGCTGGCACATTACCCTCTCTGTGTTTATAGTACATGGAGGACTATGGGGATGCATTACACTATATGGAGAACTATGGGGTGCATTATATTATCTAGAGGACTATGGCATGCATTATACTATATGGAGGACTATGGGGAGTTCATTATAATATATGGAGGACTACGGGGGTGCATTATACTATATGGAGCACTATGATGATGCATTATAATTTATGGAGACAATTATACTATATGGAAGCCATTATAATACTTAGAGGGGTCTGTGGGAGCATGATAATACTTGAAGGGGTATGAGGGAGCCTCTATGCTTTATGCAGGCCTATTTGAGGGCTGTGTGGAGGTGTGAAGAGATGTAGGGGCCATTATTCTTTATGTGGGTCCATTATACTGTATGGAGGACTGTGTGGGGGTCACAGTGAGGATCATACCGTAGAACTGGGGTAGTCTTATACGGCGAGTATATTCCAAATTCTATATTTTAACTGGAAAAGTTGGGGGTCGTCTTATACGGCCAGTCGTCTTATATGCCAGAAAATACGGTACCTGCTTATTTATATGGTTAACAGAGATCTCGCTGGTACTGATCGCTGGTGAGTCTGCCTGTGTGACAGCTCACCAGCGATCAACCTTCAATGTCAATTAAATTGTGAATTGATGTGTATGACGACCCCATTAGTCTGGTTATGTAGCCTACACAATCATGGGGAAAACCACTGACTTGACAGATGTCCAGAAGGCAGTCATTGACACACTCCACAAGGAGGGTAAGCCACAAAAGGTCATTTCTAAAGAAGCTTGCTGTTCACAGAGTGCTGTATCCGAGAATATTAATGGAGAGTTGAGTGGAAGGAAAATGTGTGGTTAAAAAAAAAAAAGGTGCACAAGCAACTGGGATAACCGCAGCCTCGAAAGGATTGTTGAGATTCACAAGGAGTGGATTGTTGCTGGAGTCAGTGCTTCAAGAGCCACCGCACACAGATGTATCCAAAACATGGGCTACAACTGTCACATTCCTTGTGTCAAGCCACTCATCACCAATAGACAACGCAAGAAGTGTCTTACCTGGGCCAAGAGAAAGAACGGGACTGTTGCTCAGTGGTCTAAGGTGTTATCAGATGTATGTAAATTTTGCATTTCATTTGGAAATCAAGGTTCCAGAATCTGGAGGAAGACTGGAGGGGCCACAATCCATGCTGCTGGGGTCTAGTGTGAAGTTTCCACAATCAGTGATGGTTTGGAAGCCATGTCATCTGCTGGTGTAGGTCCACTGTGTTTTATCAAGACCAAAGTTAGCACTGCCATCTACGAGGAAATTTTAGAGCACTTCCTGCATCCCTCTGCAGACAAGATTTTTGGAGATGGAGATTTCATTTTGCAGCAGGACTTGGCACCTGTCCACACTGCGAAAAGTACCAATACCTGGTTTACTAACCACAGTATCACTGTGCTTGATTTGCCAGCAACCATAGAGAATCTATGGAGAATTGTCAAGAGAAAGATGAGAGACAACAGACCCAACAATGGAGACGAGCTGCTATCAAAGCAACCTCTGGGCTTCCATAACACCTCAGCAGTGCCACAGGCTGATTGTCTCCATGACACGCCACATTGATGCAGTAAGTCATGCAAAAAAAAAAACAAGTATTGAGTGCATTTACAGTACATACTTTTCAGTAGGCTAACATTTATGATTTAAAAATCATTATTTCAGTTGGTCTTATATAATATTCTAACTTTCTGAGATGATTAATTTTGGGTTTTCATTGGCTGTAAGACAATCATCAACATTAACATAAATAAACACTTGATAAAGATCACTCTGTTTGTAATGACTCTATATAATATATGTGTTTCAATTTATGTATTGAATTACTGAAATAAATGAACTTTTTGATGATATTATAATTTATTGAGATGCACTTGTATATGAACTGGACACAGATCTCCAAGACAATCTACCTCCAGACCTTATTTTATATGAAAGGGATTACCAGTGTGAGCCATGCAATGACTGACAGCCTGCTCTGCTTATCTACAGTGTTGGCCAAAAGTATTGACACCCCTGCAATTCTGTCAGATAATACTCAGTTTCTTTCTGAAAATGATTGCAATCACAAATTCTTTGGTATTATTATCTTCATTTAATTTGTCTTCAATGAAAAAATACAAAAGAGAATGAAGCAAAAAGCAAAACATTGATCATTTCACACAAAACTCCAAAAATGGGCCAGACAAAAGTATTGGCACCCTCAGCCTAATACTTGGTTGCACAACTTTTAGCCAAAATATCTGCAATCAACCACTTTAGGTAACCATCAATGAGTTTCTTACAATGCTCTGCTGGAATTTTAGACCATTCTTCCTGTATCATCATTTACAGGAACATTTTTTGACAGTTGTCTGAGCTACAGAATGATAATGTATCAATTTAAAAATCGGATGCCTCTTGGATGGTCTGTGTGCTGTCCAAATGCAGTCCGTGATTTCTGTCGGACCGACAGACTTGCATTGGCGAGTCTCGTCCGTGAATCGCATACTGTTGCAGCACGCTTCACAGACGAGAAAAAACGCCTGACACTCGGAAATGTGCGCTCGGACATTAAATAACATTGGTCCGACTGCAATTCGTGTTTTACTCACATTGCAGTTGTCCAAGTTTCACACCAGTGTGTCCGTACCCTTGGGGAGATTTATGCCCAGCCCATTGACATTTACATATTAAGAAAACTAGGATTGCCTTGGAATAAGACATTGGATCAAAGATATCAAGGTATCATTTTATCCAACGTTCTATGACTTGTATGCCCATATAGACAGCTTAAGAGGGTTGATCCTACAGACTCCCGTTAAAGGGTATTCCCAGCAGAAACAGCTGTTTTCCCCATTGACTAATATGAAAGTTTTAAAAACAGGTAAACAAACAAACTACTATTTTTGGAAATCTGATAGAAATTAATAGAAAAAGCCGCATATTCACGGCAACCTCTTACTTCACATTGACGCTTGTTTTTGATCTGCAGGTCCCAAATTTAGGATGTATGTCTCTATGGTATATAATGCAGATAAGCCTTGAATATCTGAGGTGGGAATACCCCTTTAATAAAGATGTATGTAGACGTATTGAATTAAAATGAGTGAGAAATAAGATGTAAGGCTGGTTTCACACTTGCGGACCGATCCGCAGCGTCCTGCGGAGGGGATCCGCAAGCTGAGCGCAGGCACCGCAAGTCGCTATGTTTAACATGGGGACGCAGGTGCCTGCGCTCTGATGCAGATTTGCATGCGCACCCTGTGCGCTCCCATTCACTGTAATATATGATTTGTACGCAGGCGTATGCCTGCGCACAAATCATACAATCTCGTCCGCACCAGGAACGCGACATCTCGCATTCAGGGTGCGGACGAGAGTGTGTGATTTGTGCACAGGCATCCGCCTGCGTACAAATCATACATTGCAGTGAATGGTTGCGCACAGGGTGCGCATGCCAATCTGCATCAGCGCCATGGGGGCCAATCTGCGCCCCATGTTAAACATAGGGATTTGCGGTGCCTGCGCTCAGCTTGCGGATCTCCTCCGCAGGACGCTTCAGAGGGGTCTGCAAAGTGTGAAACCAGCCTAATTAATATAGAGATCTGTAAATAATTATTTTTAAAAATTAAAACACATCGTCTGCCAATATGTTAATATCATGTACGTGAATCATACTAATGTGCAGTAGATCCAAAATATTAGAGCATTAGATCCAGAACAACTAGCATAGTGTGAGTACTATTTTCTCTTGCATCTGGGGCTGAAATGTTATCTTATATATACAGTAGAACAAAGTTTATAATGAAGCCCTTTTAAGGGGAAGAAGAAAAAATGTAAATCTACGGAATAAATAAAATAAGCTTTTATTCTAAGGGCCGCTTTACACACACCAACTTCTGTGACCAACGTCTGAACAGATCTCTGGTTGCAGTGAAGTCATGGACACATTGTTACATTTGTACACAGCCACAAAATAGAACAATGTGTCCATGACTTCACTGCAACCAGAGATCTGTTCAGAAGTTGGACACAGAAGTTGGTGTGTGTAAAGCGGCCCTAAGCCTTTTTCCTTCATATTTTACTTTCATTAAAACATTATATTAGCATAATTACTCTTTATTTTCCCACCTGCATTACCATATTAGGGCCTGATTTTGCAGGATGAGTTGTAGTCTTGGAGTACACCATTTATTTTACCAAATAATGTACTGAAAACCTAGACAAGAATTGGTAGTATGAAATTGTATCTTCCATCCCCCCCAACACACACAATTTTACCATATGTTTTCTGGAATTTTGTTTTCACAGTTTTTTGTGTCAATTAATTTTCCCCATTTTCCTAAGGGGCCACATGAAAGACTGTGACTGTTGTGAAGTGCCAAACAAATAGGCTAAAGTAATTTTTTCTTTATATTATTAAAATCTTAATGATATTATTGCTTAATATTAATTATATCGCTTAGGATTGAGCAAAATTAAGTATGTTAACTTGCTGCTACTACTAATACATCTTGCTATTTTTCGGACTATAAGATGCACCGGACCATAAAACGCATGCAATTTTGAGGGAAATAACATAAATGTAATATTCAAATTAGGGTCCATCTTGTAGACATCTGTTCTATCTTATAGTTTGAATGTAGCGTACGGAGGTGGGGGGCACAGTAGCGATGGAGCGGGAACACCAGAGGTTGTGTCGCCACTGCAGGAAGTTGGCGGTGGCACCGGTGGGGCGATGCCACGTGCCCTGGGCGGAGAGGAGGGGGTGTCGTGATGGTGCAAGGCAGGCACCATTGACTTTCTGGTGGTGGGCATGATGAACTTCAGGAGAATGGCTGCAGAGGTGGTGCATGCCCACGCTGAGGTCTCGGAGAGCTGAGATATCAGTCTCTGCATGAGCTGCCTCCACGGCCATTTTCCTTAAGTTCATCACGTAAGAGGCGGCATATGTGAAATTGAAATCTCGGCTTTCTGAGATCTCAATCTGCACATGCGCCATCTCCACAGCCAGTTCCCTGGAGTCTGTCGCATCCACCGCCAAGAGGTCAATGGCGTCTTCTTCTCCAAGCCCAGGGACCGCAGCTTCACTCCACTGATGCCACCACTGACTTCCTGCAGTGGCGACCTGCCTCCTGAGACCCCAATCCACTGCCGCTGTGACTCCCGGTAAGCTACATCCAAACTATATGATGCACCCCCGTTTCCCCTCAATTTTTTTTTTAGTATGTCTGATAGTCCAAAAAACAGTGATTTACTGCTTTATATAAAGTTTAGAGAAAACAGTAAATCATACTGCTCTTGTTATTCAGCCTTTGTACCTTGATCAACAGCTCCCCCTTCCCCAGTTTGATATGCTACAGCCCCCCAAATGCACATCTTCACAAATGGTATGATCCCACACACAGCCCCCATCCTCTTCCCCTAAATACAGTATGAGCCCACACTCATTCTCACAGATATACAAAAAAAAACTAGATACCTGGTGTGGTCTGCTCTAGTCTTTGCTGTGTGCAACAGAGAGAGCGCAGTTGTAGATGCTGAATGGTGGAAGATAGAGCCACCCGGGCAATTGGGCCATTTATATGGATACACCTAAATAGAATGGGAATGGTGATATCAACTTGAAATAACTCATGAAAGAATAAACTTATGTTAAAACCAAGCACATCATTGTTTTTCTCATGAAATTCTCAATAAGTTTGATGTGTCACATGACCCTCTTCCCATTTAAAAAAATAAAGTTGGATCCAAAATGTCTTACTTCAAAATGGCCACCATGGTCACCACCCATCTGGAAAAGTTTTCTCCCTCCCATATACTAATGTGCCGCAAACAGGAAGTTGATATCACCAACCATTCACATTTTATTTAGGTGTATCCATATAGATGGCGCACCCTGTATAACTAGATGTGGGCCTGATTCTATCGCACTCGGTGGGCTGTGACATAACTATGGAGATTGCTCTGTGGCGCTGGGAGCAGTGCTCATCTCTCCCCCTTGTGCAGTCTTTCCATGTTCTTTCCTAATGTATCTAAATAAATGTTGTTATACTTAAAAACCTGTTTTTTTTATTAATAAAGTGTTTAAATTCCTGGTAAAAAATGTGTAGGGCTTTGCTGTATTTTCTATTGCCAGCACAGGTAAACCAAAGAGCTACTGGCTGCCAACCCTCACTGCCTGGTGTTTCATTTGCTGGCAATGAAAAATGCCGTAGAGCCCCATTATTTTTACTTATTTAAATAAATAATTTAAAAAAAATTGGCGCAGGCTTTACTGTATTTTTATTTTCCAGCCAAGGTAACCCAGGCAGCTGGGGGCTGGAATTTTCAACATGGTGAAGCTCAAGCGTTTTGGCCCCAGAATTGGCACCTCCATGCAACACACCAAAAGTGGTAGTTATCCTGTGCTTCCAGCTGCCGTGTAGTGGTAGCAGACAGGGTAATAGAGGGGTTGATGTCAGCATTTTTTGGCAGCTGACATCAAGCTCTATTACTAGTGTCAATCGTCTGTATGACAGCTTTCCATTAGCAATATTCTCAGTAAAGAGAAAAAAACACAACATCGACATAAATACTTTATTGCATACAATAAACTTTGTTAGCCATTTTTATAGCTCCCACCAAGTTCCCCTTCAATGTAATCCTGTAATTACTGTAATTTTGCGGTGGAAGGGGTGAAGCGGTGTGATGCATCACGCGGCCCCCATCTTTGTATCCTCAAGTGGTCATAAATGGCAGCCGCATGAGTAAATGCACATACGCCCTCTCAACCCCATGTGTGCTCTCTCTGCCCCCATTCTGTTTTGCGTTCTCTACCCCACTGTGTATGCCAGAGGTCCCCAATGTCAGTCCTCGAGGGCCGAACCAGTGCAGGTTTTCAGGATCTCCTTAGTATTGCACAGCAGGCAATGATTCCAATCCCTGTGCAATAGTAAGGAAATCCTGAAAACCTGCACTGGTTCAGCCCTCGAGGACTGACATTGGGGACCTCTGGTGTATGCTCTCTGCCCCTCCTGTGAGCACTGTCTGGCGCCCCCTGTGATCACTCTCTGCACCCCCCTGTGGTGTCTCTCTGCCACCTCCTCTGTAGTCGCTCTCTGCCCCCCTGTAGTCGCTCTCTGTCCCCATTCTGTCTCTCTGTTCACTCCCTGTGCTGTATCTCTGACCCCCCTGTGTGCACTCTCTGGCCTCTCCTGTGCTGTCTCTGGCTCCCTCCCTGGGTATGCTCTCTGGCCACACCTGTGCCATCTCTCTTTGCCCCTCCTTGTGTTGTCTCTCTGCACCCTCGTGTGCGCTCTCTGCCCCTCTGTGGTTGCTTTCTGCTCCCCTGTGTTGTCTCTCTGCCCCCCCATGTTGTCTGTCCTCACCGGTGCTGTCTCTCTGCCCCCGTGTTGTCTCTGCCCCACCAGTGCTGTCTCACTGCCCCCCTGTGGCTGCTTTCTGCTCCCTCTGCTGTCTATCTGCCTAACCCCATGTTCTCTATCTGTCCCCCTGTGTGTGTGGTGACCCTCTGGCCCCCCCCCACATAACCAGGTAATAACTAAGAGGCACTTTTAGCCTTGAAATATGTAAACCAGTGCCCGGGATATCTGTACCTTAATCAAGCCTACCTCAGCTGTGGTTACCTATGTTTTTATGTGCAAAAGACGCTGTCTGAAAATAACGGATTTTTTGAAGCATAAACTTTTGGTGCCGGATTTTTTTGCTTATATTAGGATTTCTTGGGGATTACTCCTGAGCACAAAATAGACAGGTGAGCTGAATCTATTTTTTTAATTGTCAATACAGATGCATCATGGCTGACAAGGCCTGCAAAAAAGTGAAACACCTAAGGGTATGTGCACACAGGACGTTTTTGCTGTGGTCAAGAATGCAGCAAAACCTGTAGTGGTTTCGAGGATCTCTAGAGTCCTTGGCAAGAGATTTGCTGCATTCTTGCCTGTGTTTTTTGTGCATTTTCCTGCATTTATGCTGCTTTTGGGATGCTGCGGTTTTTTTTCAGCGTTTTTGCCATAGACTGCAGCAAAAACGCAGAAAAGAATGGACATGCTCATTCTTTCCCAGCCGCAGCAAAAACTAGGGTATTTGACACTTTCAGCAGACTTTCAAAATCAATGTGTGTGCACAGCAGTTCTGTGAAAAACCCAGATACAGATTAGCATACATTTTCATAAAACCATACCAAAAACGCATACAAAAAATGTAGGAAAAACGTCCTTTGAGCACATACCCTAAATGTGACAAGTTCCTGGTCATTTCGGACACCAGTGATGGACTTCAGCAGTCCCGTGAAATATTGATGGCATATCAACTCTGCAGGACCAGAGGGGATCACTAGACCTGCATGGGGAGTAAATAATGGTTATTGTATTATTTTATCATATTTACTGCAATCAGACCATCTTCCTGGTATATGTATAATAGTTATGAATAATTTTAATGTAATTTAATCAAACAATAAAGAGAAAAAATTATTTTGCCTATTGTGTTGTGTTGTGCGTAATTTACTTGAGCACCAATAGTTTTTCCGGTGGAGATAGCTAGCGGTGTTATTGTGTTTAGTATATTGTGGCGAAGCACAGAATCTTTTTTGGACAATTTTTGATTTGTCTATTTTTGAAGATGCATCCTTTGAACAGTAACTATCGCTTTAAAAGTTGTTGGTTTTCCCCACATCAATAGCACATGTGAAAATAAGAAAGGTTTTGCTTCTTTCTCTTCCATGATGATTTATTCTCAATTCATGTGTAAAATCTAACTTGAGTGAATACAGACTTTCCCTTTACTGAGATAGGACATAACAGTTTCTACTAATAAGATTCTATTGAGATGGGAGGGGGATAAAAAAAGAGGAGCTGGTGGTAGACACAAATATTCCGCAGTGAGATCACCTGAAAAGACAGTTTGTATACCATAAGTATCAGTAACTAAATCTAATTCAACTACACGATACTGCAATAACATTGTATTACACAATATTTCTCATTTAGCTCTGAGACACTTAAGGTGGCTTCACACCTGGCGACGTCACTAGCGACATCGCCGAAAAAGTGACGTATCAGCGATGTCGCTAGCGACGTCGCGCTGTGTAAACGCGCGGCGCGACCGCGTTTTATCGCCGGTCGCAGGTTGACAGGTTTACGGGAAGAACCGTAAACCTATCAACCGGCGACCTGCGATAAGGCTGGATCGCGCCGTGTGACATCGCCAGAGTGATGTCGGCGGCGATCCAGCCTATACCGCAGCGTTGCTGCGGATCGCTCGCTCGGCTAAGCCCAGCCCAGCGAGCAATGTCACCGCCCGCATCGCTGCGGTGTCGCCAGCCGCAGCGATGCTGTGTGACAGCTGGCCAGCGATGTCGGAACCGAGCGGGCACCCGCGCATCGCTTCCGACATCGCTGGCCAGGTCGTGCCGTGTGACGGAACCAATAGTGACCTCATGGTGCCGCATGACAATTTCTTATCTGCTAGTCAAAACAACTGAGGCAGTTAAGGTCAGCTGAAGACATAGCTGAAGGAAGACTTCTCTGTGCCCTGCAGTAGAACATGGTTTATTTTACTGATCATGGCAAGTAAGCATTCAAAATGAATTTTTTTCACATTTGAACGTGTGTGAACATATATACAGTTAGGTCTAGAAATAATTGGACAGTGACACAAGTTTGGGCATTTTAGCTGTTTACCAAAACATATCCAAGATACAATTTTAGAATCAATATGGGCTTAAAGTTCAGACCCCTAGCTTTATAATTTCAGGGTATTCACATCTTACTTGGAGTAATGGTATAGGAATTAAAGATCTTTATTACGCCTCATTTTCAATGGACTAAAAGTAATTGAAAAATTAATTCAAAAGCTCTTTAATGGGCTGCATGGACTATATGCTTGTTAACCTAGCATCAATTAAACAGGTAAAGGGTCTGAAGCTGACTCCAGATATGGCAATTGCATTTGGAAGCTGTTGCTGTGAACCCACAACATGCGATCAAAGGAGCTCTTAATAGAAGAGAGAAAGACCATCATTAGGCTGAAAAATAAAAGAACAAATTGGAATTGTTACCGGATACCATATTGCGTATGGAGAGCCCCTGTGTGCCTAAATATTGGAGCTCCCCCACAAGTGACCCCATTTTGGAAACTAGACCCCCAAGGAACGTATCCAGATGCAAAGTGAGCTCAGGTGCTTCACAAATTGATCCGTAAAAATGAAAAAATACTTTTATTTCACAAAAATCTTCTTTTTTCCTTTTTACGGACTAATTTGTGAAGCACCTGGGGGTTCAAAGTGCTCACTATGCATCAAGATAGGTTCCTTGGGGAGTCTAGTTTCCAAAATGGGGTCACTTGTGGGGAAGCTCCAATGTTTAGGCACACAGGGGCTCTCCAAACGCAACATGCTGTCCGCTAACAATTTGAGCTGATTTTCCATTCAAATTGTTAGCGGACAGCATGTTGCGTTTGGAGAGCCCCTGTGTGCCTAAACATTGGAGCTCCCCCACAAGTGACCCCATTTTGGAAACTAGACCCCCTGGGAACTTATCTAGATGGGTGGTGAGCATATTGAACCCCCAGGTGCTTCACAAATTGATCCGTAAAAATGAAAAAGTACTTTTTTTTTATCCACAAAAAATTTCTTTTTCATTTTTATAGATTTTGTGAAGGACTTGGGGTTCAAAATGCTCACCACCCATCTAGATAAGTTCCCTGGGGGTCTAGTTTCCAAAATGGGGTCACTTGTGGGGGAGCTCCAATGTTTAGGCGCACAGGGGCTCTCCAAACTTGACATGGTGTCTGCTAACAATTTGAATGGAAAATCAGCTCAAATTGTTAGCGGACACCATGTCGCGTTTGGTGAGCCCCTGTGTGCCTAAACATTGGAGCTCCCCCACAAGTGACCCCATTTTGGAAACTAGACCCCCCAGGGAACGTATCTACATGCATAGTGAGCATTTTGAATCCCCGGGTGCTTTACAAATTGATCTGTGAAAATGAAAAAGTATTTTTTTTTTTCACAAAAATTTTCTTTTAGCCTAATTTTTTTCATTTTCAAATGGGCAACAGGATAAAATGCATCCTAAAATTTGTTGGGCAATTTCCCCTGAGTACACCGATACCTCATATGTGGTCATGAACCAATGTTTGGGTGCATGTCAGGACTCAAAAGGGAAGTAGCGCCATTTCACTTTTTGAATGGAAAATAATTAGCTCCAAAAGTCAAATGGCGCTCCAACACGGTCTACCTCCAAAATCATTCCTGTCCTAACAGTTTCTTTTTATGCACATTAATTCCCCTGTTGGTATATTATGCGTTACATGATGAGGATGACAGTAGTTAAATTTCAGTACTGTATCAGTATCCTTTCTTTACGGTGAGACTGATTTCCTCAGCGACCCCCTACCGGCACAAAGAAAAATGTCTAGAAAGCTGATTTCCATTTTATTATATTTATAGGTGAATTGAAAATTAAAGTTGTTACTATTCAAAAATTGAAATTTTTCAGCTTCCCGTTCACTCCCTTCCCCCATACCAGCAGGAGGTGGTCGATATATCTCCCATACCACTTCAGATTGGACAAGAATGGGTTACTTTCAGCAAAAAGAATAAGCTCCTCCCAATAAGCCATCGTAAGATTTGCGAATGAGGGGGAAAATTTCCCCCCATAGTTACGCCCTGCTTCTGTATAAAGAAGCAGCCATCAAAAGAAAAGTAGTTACGATTTAAGAGAAATTGAACTTCATTTATCAAGTAGTTTTTTTAATTTTCCTCGTAACCACTATACTTGTCCAATGCGTGCCGGTATAGCAGTTTCAAAGCATATGGACGGGTATGATGCGGAAGGAGAGGCACCGCCTTTTTTTTTCAGTGGTTTCCTGTCTTGGATGAGTGCGACCTCTCCCAGGTGGTGCTGCCATGAGTGAAAGGGTAAATCAACAATATCCTGATGCAACCTTGGTGAGAAAAAATGTTTAGATACGTGGTCCAAAGTTGCTGTACTACTCAGGTGACCTGCAATAATCGAGTCATGATGTTCGCCTAAAATTTTGAGATGCAAATTCAAAAGGCACAAATAATTTTCATGTAGGACAGGCAGCAGAGTGTCCACCTGAGCAATCAACAACTCAACCTCAATATCTAAGCACACAGTGAAAATGAGCACTCTCTCTTATAAATAGGAACAGAGTAATCCAAACTACCTTCCCCAGGGAAACTCCAGGACAAACTTTCAGCCTTGACGCTCTTTACCCCAGGCTGGTAAGTGGCAAAGAAATTAAACATAGTCAAAAATAAAGACCACCTAGGTTGTCTAGGAGTGAGACATTTAGCAGTTTCTAAGAAACAACTGATTTTTATGGTCAGTAATCACCATGACAGGTTGAGCTGCCCCTCTATAAAAGTATGCCACTCGTCAAAAACTAACTTATTAGCCAAAAATTCCCTATATCCAATATCTTAGTTTCATAATATTTTTAGAAATACGCACATTGGCGCCATTTACCAGGAGATGACCCCTGTGATAAACCCCCACCTCAGATGCATCAATCTCAACAATAAATTGGTGAGTAAAGAGTGAGTTTATATAATGAAAGGGAGTGTCAGCAAAGTGCAGCAGCTGAGATGAGAGCTACGGTATATGGAATCTCTGCAGGATCAAGAAAGAATTCTTAGCCCCTTCATCAGCAAATGAAAATAAATCCACTCTATTCATGTTAATCACCAAGCGGATTCCAAAGAGAAACTGCAATCTGCGTATCTCCGTGATTTTCTAATCCCTGATGTCTCAAAGTTCTCAGAAACAAAAGTCTGAGGTGACACTCATGACAATCAGCCTTAAACCCTTCACCTCAAAGCCTGTTTTCACCTTCCTGACGAGGACAATTTTTTCGATTCAGACTAGTGTCACTTAATGAGCTAATAACTCTGGAATGCTTCAGCGGATGCCAGTGTTTCTGATATTGGATTTTCTTGACATGTTGTACTTCATGTTAGTAGTAAAACCTTAGAGTTTTATCACCACTTTGACCTTTTTAATCTGTTACTATGGGCATATAGGTAATCGGATGCTGAAAATAGACTTACCTTTATGCCTAATAGCAGATGTTTTATTGTAGAAATATCACCTTCGATTACGTTATGATAATAAGGTCTCAAAACTCTGGGGCTTATGCGGTTCACAAGATCGCTAAGCCTCCTTTTCTTCTTTACATTCAAAACACTGCCTCTTTGCACCCTATTCTCCGTGTGATGTCAACTTTTTGATTTGAAATCCCGTGCCTGCACAGTCAAACTTCTGTCGTTCGGCTATATTAGTTTCTCCTATGGGCTAGTGCTTATGGGCTTAGCTTTACCAAGTGCTCTGCGCATGCATCGGCAAGTCACAGTACTTCCGATACTGTGATTCCCCAGTGTCCTCTGAAATAAAGGCACTTCTTTCATTCCGTCCTCCAGGCCTGCAGCTCTAAGAATTCTAATGTATGCATGTGTGTGTGATTGCAAGTGTAGATATATGCATGTACGTGTGCATGTGTGTGTATTATATGGGAGTGTGTGTGTAAATTATGCGTTTGTACATGACTATATACAGTACATGTTTGTGAGAATGTATGCATGTATGCAGTGGCGTAACTTCAGGCCCAGGGGCCCCGATGCGAAAGCTCCAAGGGGGCCCCCAATTATTCCAAATCTTTAATAGTATTGGTCTTTTTCTATAGGCCAAAGGGACTTTTGGGGCCCCCCTAGGCTACAGGGCCCGGGTGCGATTGCAACCCCTGCACCTATTGTAGTTACGCCCCTGCATGTATGTGTAGGGGACTGTGTGTATATATGTGTGTGTGTATGTAAGATGTATATGTGTGTCATGCGTGTTTGCACGCATGTATATGGACAGTGGGTGAAATAAGTATTTGGTGTCTTGCTGATTTTGTTAGTTTTCCCAGACAAGGACATGAATAGTCTATCATTTTAAAGGATAAGTTAATTTTAACAGTGAGAGATAAAATATCAAAAATAAAATCCAGAAAAGCACATTGTCTAAATTATATATACCATATATACTCGTGTATAAGCCGACCCGTGTATAAGCCGACCCCCCTACTTTTGCCCCCAAAAACTGGGAAAACTTATTGACTCGCGTATAAGCCGAGGGTGGACTCCAGCACAGGTATACAACCCCCAGCAGTGAGGTATACAGCCCCCAGCAGTGTGGTATACAGGCCCTCCCAGTGGTATACAGGCCCCAGTAGTATCGTATACAGCAGGCCCCCAGTGGTATACAGCAGGCCCCCAGGGGTATATACAGCAGGCCCCTGGGGGTATATACAGCAGGCCCCCAGGGGTATATACAGCAGGCCCCCGGGGGTATATACAGCAGGCCCCCGGGGGTATATACAGCAGGCCCCCGGGGTTTATACAGCAGGCCCCTGGGGGTACATACAGCAGGCCCCCGGGGGTACAAACAGCAGGCCCCCGGGGGTACGTACAGCAGGCCCCCGGGGGTGCGTACAGCAGGCCCCCGGGGGTGCATACAGCAGGCCCCCGGGGGTACGTACAGCAGGCCCCCAGGGGTATGTACAGCAGGCCCCCGGAGGTACATACAGCAGGCCCCCGGGGGTACATACAGCAGGCCCCCGGAGGTACATACAGCAGGCCCCCGGGGGTACATACAGCAGGCCCCCGGAGGTACATACAGCAGGCCCCGGGGGTACATACAGCAGGCCCCCGGGGGTACCCAGCAGCCCCCAGGGGGTATCCAGCAGCCCCCAGGGGGTATCCAGCAGCCCCCTGGGGGTATCCAGCAGCCCCCTGGGGGTATCCAGCAGCCCCCTGGGGGTACCCAGCAGCCCCCTGGGGGCATCCAGCATCCCCCTGGGGGTACCCAGCAGCCCCCTGGGGGTACCCAGCAGCCCCCAGGGGGTATCCAGCAGCCCCCTGGGGGTACCCAGCAGCCCCCAGGGGGTACCCAGCAGCCCCCAAATGCTGGCACTCGCCCCCCTTGTAAGGGCCCCCCCCGCTGCTTCTCTTACCATCCCGGTCTTCTGCTCAGCGCTGCTCCTCGGTGCTCCGTCCTCGCTGCTCCCGTCCTGCTACATCCGGGATCCCCGGCCGTCGCGCGATGACGTCATATGCCTGCGACGGCCGGAGATCCCGGATGTAGCAGGACGGGAGCAGCGAGGACGGAGCACCGAGGAGCAGCGCTGAGCAGAAGACCGGGATGGTAATATAAGCAGCGGGCGGGGCCCTTACAAGGGGGGAGAGTGCCAGCATTTGGGGGGCATATATGCACTGCTTCCCCCTGCCACTGATTAACAGGGGGAAACAGTGCATATAATGAGCGGCCCCACGTGACGGGGCCACTCATACAGCAGCCTCCCCCCGCCTCCTCCAGCCTCCACAGCCCCTACCACCATAGTGACTCATGTATAAGCCGAGGGGGAGACTTTTCAGCCCAAATTTTGTGCTGAAAAACTCGGCTTATACACGAGTATATACGGTATGTATTTACATTTTGCAGAGAGAAATAATTATTTGATCCCCTACCAAGCATTAAATGTTCTAGCCCCTGCAGACCAGTTAGATGTTCCTAATCAAGTTATTATCTGCATTAAGGTACCGTTACACGGTACGATATCAAAACGATCTCATTAACAATCTCGGGGGCGCGCAGCCATAAGGACATCGTTTTGACATCGTTGGTGAGCTGTCACACGCATAGATATCATGGACGACCCACCAACAATCCAACGAGCTGGTATCGTTCACACAACCCAGTGATCGATACTTGTTCACTGATGTGAATGGGCGAAGTCGTGAATGACATAGTTATTGCGGTATCACACAGAATGATGCAGCAGGTTGGCTGATTTCAGAACATGTTCTCAAATCTGCGATCAACGAACCAACAATTTTTCGTTGTCATATCGCGGTGTTACACGCAACGACGTCCTAACTATGTCGTTTCAACGCCTCCAAACCCGTGATGTTTGAGCAATATCATTCACGATATCATTGCGTGTAACAGTACCTTTAAAGGCAGCTGTTTTAAATTGTCACCTGCATAAGAGACTCCTGTCCACACATTCAATTAATCAGTCAGACTGTAACCTCTTGTACAAAAACTACTAGAGAAAAAAGCAGCATCAGAAAACTTACCATCCATGCCAAAAAACAGAAACCAAAGGCACTTACAGGATGCAGTCAGAGCCCAATTGTGGAGCAAGCCCAGCTGCTGGCTAATGACTCACCTCAACCAGCAATGTGGGAGGCGAGCTGCCATGCATACACTAGGCCTGCATAGAGCACCATTCACACTGATACATATGATGCAGAGTGTCTGAAAGCCACCCAACCACTCTGCTGCCTGAGCATTGGGCCGCACAGTACGATGCCTCTGCACCACTGGATGAATGGCGCCCCTATGGGCCCAACTGCACCCTGGATGGATAAAAAAGTGCAAAAGTTTTTTATATGATAAATAAAAAACCTTTATAGATGGGATTTTGGTTCATGTGTTGGCCCAAGACATTTAAGCCGGTGACCCACGATCAAGGGATCCCATGCTCACCAGTCCTAACTAAATTGTACAAAAACTACTAGAGAAAAAAGCAGCATCAGAAAACTTACCATCCATGCCAAAAACAGAAACCAAAGGCACTTACAGGATGCAGTCAGAGCCCAATTGTGGAGCAAGCCCAGCTGCTGGCTAATGACTCACCTCAACCAGCAATGTGGGAGGCGAGCTGCCATGCATACACTAGGCCTGCATAGAGCACCATTCACACTGATACATATGATGCAGAGTGTCTGAAAGCCACCCAACCACTCTGCTGCCTGAGCATTGGGCCGCACAGTACGATGCCTCTGCACCACTGGATGAATGGCGCCCCTATGGGCCCAACTGCACCCTGGATGGATAAAAAAGTGCAAAAGTTTTTTATATGATAAATAAAAAACCTTTATAGATGGGATTTTGGTTCATGTGTTGGCCCAAGACATTTAAGCCGGTGACCCACGATCAAGGGATCCCATGCTCACCAGTCCTAACTAAATTGTACAAAAACTACTAGAGAAAAAAGCAGCATCAGAAAACTTACCATCCATGCCAAAAACAGAAACCAAAGGCACTTACAGGATGCAGTCAGAGCCCAATTGTGGAGCAAGCCCAGCTGCTGGCTAATGACTCACCTCAACCAGCAATGTGGGAGGCGAGCTGCCATGCATACACTAGGCCTGCATAGAGCACCATTCACACTGATACATATGATGCAGAGTGTCTGAAAGCCACCCAACCACTCTGCTGCCTGAGCATTGGGCCGCACAGTACGATGCCTCTGCACCACTGGATGAATGGCGCCCCTATGGGCCCAACTGCACCCTGGATGGATAAAAAAGTGCAAAAGTTTTTTATATGATAAATAAAAAACCTTTATAGATGGGATTTTGGTTCATGTGTTGGCCCAAGACATTTAAGCCGGTGACCCACGATCAAGGGATCCCATGCTCACCAGTCCTAACTAAATTGTACAAAAACTACTAGAGAAAAAAGCAGCATCAGAAAACTTACCATCCATGCCAAAAACAGAAACCAAAGGCACTTACAGGATGCAGTCAGAGCCCAATTGTGGAGCAAGCCCAGCTGCTGGCTAATGACTCACCTCAACCAGCAATGTGGGAGGCGAGCTGCCATGCATACACTAGGCCTGCATAGAGCACCATTCACACTGATACATATGATGCAGAGTGTCTGAAAGCCACCCAACCACTCTGCTGCCTGAGCATTGGGCCGCACAGTACGATGCCTCTGCACCACTGGATGAATGGCGCCCCTATGGGCCCAACTGCACCCTGGATGGATAAAAAAGTGCAAAAGTTTTTTATATGATAAATAAAAAACCTTTATAGATGGGATTTTGGTTCATGTGTTGGCCCAAGACATTTAAGCCGGTGACCCACGATCAAGGGATCCCATGCTCACCAGTCCTAACTAAATTGTACAAAAACTACTAGAGAAAAAAGCAGCATCAGAAAACTTACCATCCATGCCAAAAACAGAAACCAAAGGCACTTACAGGATGCAGTCAGAGCCCAATTGTGGAGCAAGCCCAGCTGCTGGCTAATGACTCACCTCAACCAGCAATGTGGGAGGCGAGCTGCCATGCATACACTAGGCCTGCATAGAGCACCATTCACACTGATACATATGATGCAGAGTGTCTGAAAGCCACCCAACCACTCTGCTGCCTGAGCATTGGGCCGCACAGTACGATGCCTCTGCACCACTGGATGAATGGCGCCCCTATGGGCCCAACTGCACCCTGGATGGATAAAAAAGTGCAAAAGTTTTTTATATGATAAATAAAAAACCTTTATAGATGGGATTTTGGTTCATGTGTTGGCCCAAGACATTTAAGCCGGTGACCCACGATCAAGGGATCCCATGCTCACCAGTCCTAACTAAATTGTACAAAAACTACTAGAGAAAAAAGCAGCATCAGAAAACTTACCATCCATGCCAAAAACAGAAACCAAAGGCACTTACAGGATGCAGTGCGGCCCAATGCTCAGGCAGCAGAGTGGTTGGGTGGCTTTCAGACACTCTGCATCATATGTATCAGTGTGAATGGTGCTCTATGCAGGCCTAGTGTATGCATGGCAGCTCGCCTCCCACATTGCTGGTTGAGGTGAGTCATTAGCCAGCAGCTGGGCTTGCTCCACAATTGGGCTCTGACTGCATCCTGTAAGTGCCTTGGTTTTGTTTTGGCTGGATGTAAGTTTCTGTGCGCTTTTTTCTCTATAGTTTTGTACAATTATAGGACTGGTGAGCAGATGGATCCCTTGTCAGGCTACCGGCATCTAAATGTCTTGGGCCAACACAGAACCAAATCCCATCTATAAAGGTTTTTATTGTTCATATAAAAAACTTTTGCACTTTTATCATCCACATGCAGTTGGGTGGGTGCCATTACCCAGCTGGGCTGCTCCGACATTGGCTCTGACTGCCATCCTGTACAGTGGCTGAGTTGTTTTGGGCTGGATGTATCTGATCTGATGCTGCTTTTTGTCTAGTAGTTTTGTAATGCAGCTTAGGCTGGTGGAGCATGGACCCACATGCGTGGGTCACGGCTTAAATTCTGGCCAACACATGGACCATTCCCACAATCTGGCTTTTGATCTTAATGATAAAGCTTTTGCACTTTTTTATCCATGCCATGGTGAGTTTGTGCCTATGCGCTATTTCTCTAGTGGTTGTCAAGTTCACGTAGGCTGGTGAGCCATGATCCATTGACGTGGCAAGGGTTAGTCTTGGGCCACTCTGAATCATAATATCCTTGAATGGGCTCTTTCATGCTAGTGTATGCATGGAAAAAACTCCTCCACATTTTGTATTGACGGTGAGTCATTGCGCGCTGGGGCTCATTCACAATTGGGCTCTGAAGCATCTGTAAGTGGCCCTTGTTACTGTTTTGGCATGAAGTGTAGTTTGGATGCTAGCTCTTCTCTAGTATTTTTGTAAATTGTCTTAGGACTGGTGAGCATGGGCATCCCTTGCATCGTGGTCACCGGCTTAAATGTCTTGGGCAACCTTTAACCACATCCATGCTTCAAAGTTTGTTATTTATCATCTGATAACTTTGCACTTTTTATCATCGTGTTGCATGTATGGTCATAGGGCTGATTGCATCAGTTTGTCAGAGGTTTTGAAATTAGTTAGGACTGGCAATGCTCAGGGATCAAGTGTTGATCGTGTGTCAACACGTCTGCATATATGTCTGTGGTGGTGCCTATGCAGCAAAGTGCCTATCATGCAAGCTGTCTTCTCCACATAAAATTTTGCATTATCATCCAGGGTGAGTGGCCCAGGGGCATCATCGGTGAGGTGACTCATATGGGGGGCCCCAATGCTCGCAGCAGTGGTGGTGGCTTACACCTCTGCATTAGGTTTCAGTTTTGAGGGGCATGTCGGAATTTTTGATGCATGGCGCTCGTTCTCTAGATTTTTGTACAATTTGAGTTAGTGACTGGCAGCAGCTGGGCCTTGATCCTATTGCGGCTGATCATCGTCTTGGCCACATGAACCAATAATTCCATTCTATGAATGGTTTTAAGTTTATCATAAAGAAACTTTTTGTCACTTTTTTTCATGTGACATATTAGGGACATGGGCGCATGTCCCAG
The DNA here is from genome assembly GCA_033576535.1 of Allobates femoralis. Taxonomy (NCBI): domain Eukaryota; kingdom Metazoa; phylum Chordata; class Amphibia; order Anura; family Aromobatidae; genus Allobates; species Allobates femoralis. The sequence continues at coordinate 422,625,683 of JARQOC010000004.1, read as the reverse complement.
TGTGCGGAGTCCCGCTTAATGTGCTGGCCAACTCATGACAAAAGTGTGCATTTTTCATTGACATCTACATCATATTTTATCATTTTTAATCCTATGCAGGCCTAGTGATGCTGGCAGCTCGCCTCCCACATTGCTGGTTGAGGTGAGTCATTAGCCACAGCTGGGCTTGCTCCACAATTGGGCTCTTGACTGCATCCTGTAAGTGCCTTTGGTTTCTTTTATGGCATGGATGTGTAAGTTTCTGATGCTGCTTTTTTCTCTAGTAGTTTTTTACAATTTGAGTTAGGACATGGTGAGCATGGGATCCCTTGATCGTGGGTCACCGGCTTAAATGTCTTGGGCCAACACATGAACCAAAATCCCATCTATAAAGGTTTTTTATTTATCATATAAAAAACTTTTGCACTTTTTTATCCATCCAGGGTGCAGTTGGGCCCATAGGGGCGCCATTCATCCAGTGGTGCAGAGGCATCGTACTGTGCGGCCCAATGCTCAGGCAGCAGAGTGGTTGGGTGGCTTTCAGACACTCTGCATCATATGTATCAGTGTGAATGGTGCTCTATGCAGGCCTAGTGTATGCATGGCAGCTCGCCTCCCACATTGCTGGTTGAGGTGAGTCATTAGCCAGCAGCTGGGCTTGCTCCACAATTGGGCTCTGACTGCATCCTGTAAGTGCCTTTGGTTTCTGTTTTTGGCATGGATGGTAAGCAGACTGTAACCTCTACAACATGAGCAAGACCAAAGAGCTTTCTAAGGATGTCAGGGAAAAGATCCTAGACCTGCACAAGGCTGGAATGGGCCATAAAACCATAAGTAAGACACTGGGTGACAAGGAGACAACTGCTGCTGCAATAGTAAGACAATGGAAGAAAGACAAAATGAGCCACAATCGACATCAATTTGGGGCTTCATGCAAAATCTCACCTTGTGTGGTATCCAGGATCATGAGAAAGGTGAGAGATCAGCCTAAATCTACCTGGGGGGAACTTATTAATGATGTCAAGCCAGCTGGGACCACTGTCACCAAGAGAACCATTGGTAACACATTACGCCGTAATGGGTTAAAATCTTGTAGTGCCCGCAAAGTCCCACTGCTCAAGAAATGGGGTAGACATGCGCGCAATGGGTCGAATCTCTCAAATTACTGGAAAGACAAATAGTTAAACTGCTCACCTTGTGCAGTTGTAAGACCCACAACTGGTATCAGAGCCTGGTATCAGCTGCTGCAGGACCCCGCTCGAGGCGGTGAAAGCACAGTAAATATGGACAGATATGGTCCGCGCTGCTGGAAATAAAATGAAGGACGTCCAAGGTAGAAATGATAGGTGCCTTTATTCCATGCCCTACGCATTTCAAGGTTGTCCCAGCCTCTTCTCAGGAGCAACACCATCAATTGATTAGTTTGGCACTTCCCAGGATTTCTTCTCATATAGTGCCACGAACCGACTGATCATCAGCTGCTTGCTCAGAAAGTGGAGAGGACACCCAACACCATCTTCTTGGCTGGCGCCTTCTCTCTGAGTTCATCTCATGGACGACTGTCATCACAATGTGTCCATTTCTCTGGCAGCACATTGAAGTCTGCTACTGTATCAGCGGTTGCTACTGGCAACATCACCTAATCTTCCTTCCTGACCTCCTCGACTTCTGTAGGAGAACTCACACATGGAATAGAAGCACACAACATTATATTATCAGCAAGGGTCACTTGGGCAGCTTCTTTGTGACGCTTGCTCCTTTGGTGATGGGAGGATTTGCCGTCCTTACTGGGCCCTTCTTAACTGTACTTCCTTTCTATCTTAGAGTCACAGTCACCCCCGGAATCCGTGTCACACCCACCCCCAGAGTCCGTGTCACACCCACCCCCGGAGTCCGTGTCACACCCCACAGTATGGTGAACCCCCAGGTCGCTCTCTAACTTGGTGTCAGCTCCATTCTTTTTACAAACCACATCACTACCAGTCAAACTGTGGTACACTTCAGGTGACGTCAGGTCACTAAGTCGGGCAGACGCATATCTTACTCTGCTCACCCATTCGTCTGTACCATCAATTTTGGGAGGTGTTACTTTCTTATCATAAACAACCCCATCAGCAGAGAGCCCTTCATCCTCTTGCTGTAGAAAAGTTCCCTTCTCCCATAAGTCTCACAACAGCCTAGAGTACCAAGCTTCTATCATCGGACAAGTTAAGTTCGGGACTACAACAACATCATGGCTTGCAATGTCCCTGGCTGTCTCGAGGACCACCCTGGACACTGGATAGTCTTTAGTGCCTACATGGATGCAGATGACCTCGATCTTCCTTTTTGATATCAAATATACATTGGGTGCAGCCCTTACTAGTGTCACCAAGCTTACAGCATCGACCAGTCCAAACACGCCCTCTGCATTCATCTGCGGGCACACGCACGTAGCTCCTTGCCGGGTGGGTAGTTCATATGGCATATGGTCCGTCTGCACCACTCCTTTGACTTCGGGATGCTCTGCCCCCTTTTGGGTGACCCCCACTTTCTGGGACTCCACTCCCTTTTGGGCCACCCCCCCTTTTGGGACTCCACTCCCTTTTGGGCAAACCAGTCAATAGGGGATACTTTCCGTGGACACCCCACCAGCTCCTCGAAAAGAGTTACTGTAAGCCACCTCACAATGATGTTGCCACCCCCATGCTTCACAGTAGATATGGTGTTCTTTGGGTGCAACTCAGCATTATTTCTCCTACAAACACCACGAGTTCTGTTTCTACCAAACAGTTCTACTTTGGTTTCATCTGCCCATATGACATTCTCCTAATACTCTTCTGGATCATCCAAATGCTCTCTAGCAAACCTCAGACAGGCCCAGACATGTAACGGCTTAAGCAGGGTGACACATCTGGCACTGCAGGATCTGAGTCACTGGCAGTGTACTGTGTTACTAATGGTAGCCTGTGTAACGTTGGTCCCAGCTCTCTACAGGTCATTCACTAGGTACGTCCCCCCATGTGGTTCTGGGATTTTTGCTCACCGTTCTTGAGATCATTTTGACCCCACGGGGTGAGATCTTGCGTGAAGCCCCAGATCGTTGGAGATTATCAGTGGTCTTGTATGTCTTCCATTTTTAAATTATTGCTCCAATAGTTGATTTCTTCACATCAAGCTGCTTCCCTATTTCAGATTCAGTCTTCCCAGTCTGGTGCAGGGCTACAATTTTGTTTCTGGTGTCCTTCGACATCTCTGTGGTCTTCACCATAGTGGAGTTTGGAGTGTGACTGTTTGAGGTTGCAGACAGGTGTCTTTTATACTGATAACAAGTTCAAACAGGTGCTAGCACTACAGATAATGAGTGGAGGACAGAGGAGCCTCTTAAAGAAGAAGTTACAGGTCTGTGAGAGCCAGAAATCTTGCAACATGGATCATGCATTATGGATGTACCTATACTCCATCCACTTTATTCTGCCCCATCTCTCAGCTGAACTTGATGGACATATGTATTTTCATCTGTACTAGATAATATGCAAATACGGTAGTTTATATAACAAACAGTGCTGATGGAGGCAGACTATATATTATAAAGCGGTATCTACATACATTACTGATGTACTGCATATCATGAAAAAAATCCAATATTCCGTAATGTAGATTCACTATTTTTATGCTGAACAGTTTGATCCATGTTGCCCGAGCCAAGCTCATATATTTCCCTCCCCATCTTTAGAGGTTGTGGTCATTTAGAAGTGGCTCAAGGGCAAGATCCAATTATATGGTAGAGACTTTGCAGGTAAAATGTTAGTCCTGACAGCTTAAGAATAGCTTCAGAGAGGATCTGTACGTTTCCTTGTTCTGTTGCCACAGTAACATAGTTATATTTACCGATAGCTTTTATGGAAACAGAGGTTGCATTGAAGCCGTCAGCTGCTATTTGTGAGAAATCTTAGGGGTTTAGCTCCATCCTAAGTACATGGTAATGAATAAAGTAGGCATTAATTGTTTCTTTTCTGCCTAACATTATTCTAGAGGAGTGTGACTCAGCAGCAATTTGTTGGCTAGTATTCCAATTATTTTCTTCACCCAAATAAAATATATGCATTTAACCCCTTAATAGTGATGGGCAAACTCGAGCACAGACTTCCCTGAGAAGTCCATATTACTGTTCGGGTTCGGCTGGGGGGCTGTAAAAGAAAGCAAAACAGGAATAAAAACAGCAACATACACAGTACATACCGAGGACTGCATGCTTGTACTTCCAGGACGCTCATTAACCTCCGGTTATATCACTGGACTCTGTCTCAAACAGCCAATCACAGATGCCTACTCTCTGTGACAATGAACCTGCCATTGTAGTGGGTGTAAAAATATATAATTTTAAAAAATTTGTGTAGGGATCCCTTGTATTTTTAATTCTCAGTGCAGGTAAAGTGAACAGCTAAGGGCTGTCACCTCCAGATGCTTGGATTTACCTTGGCTAGCAATTAAAAATACAATGGAGCCCCTTTTTTTAATTACCGTATATACTCGTGTATAAGCCGACCCGTGTATAAGCCGACCCCCCTACTTTTGCCCCCAAAACCTGGGAAAATCTATTGACTCGTGTATAAGCCGAGGGTGGACCCCAGCACAGGTATACAGCCCCCAGCAGTGTGGTATACAGCAGCCTCCCCAGTGGTATATACAGGCCCCAGCAGTGTTACAGCAGCAGCCCCAGTGGTATATACAGCAGCAGCCCCAGTGGTAGTATACAGCAGCCCCAGAGGTATATACAGCAGCTCCAGTGGTAGTATACAGCAGCAGCCCCAGTGGTAGTATACACGCAGCCCCAGTAGTATATACAGCCCCAGTGGTATATACAGCCCCAGTGGTAATATACACGCAGCCCCAGAGGTATATACAGCAGCCCCAGAGGTATATACAGACCCAGTGGTAGTATACATACAGCCCCAGTAGTAGTATACAGCCCCAGTGGTAGTATACAGCAGCCCCAGTGGTATATTCAGCCCCAGTGGTAGCATACAGCAGCCCCAGTGGTATATACAGCCCCAGTGGTAGTATACAGCCCCAGTGGTAGTATACAGCAGCCCCAGTGGTATATACAGCCCCAGTGGTAGTATACATACAGCCCCAGTAGTAGTATACAGCCCCAGTGGTAGTATACAGCCCCAGTGGTAGTATACATACAGCCCCAGTAGTAGTATACAGCACCAGTGGTAGTATACAGCCCCAGTGGTAGTATACAGCAGCCCCAGTGGTATATTCAGCCCCAGTGGTAGTATACATACAGCCCCAGTGGTAGTATACATACAGCCCCAGTAGTAGTATACAGCCCCAGTGGTAGTATACAGCCCCAGTGGTAGTATACAGCAGCCCCAGTGGTATATTCAGCCCCAGTGGTAGTATACAGCCCCAGTGGTAGTATACAGCAGCCCCAGTGGTATATACAGCCCCAGTGGTAGTATACAGGGCCCCAGCAGGGCCCCCCTCATAATTTGGCGCCCCCACCTCACTTGCTGGGCCCCCCCCGCATGCAGCGCTGCGCATATACATTACCTGTCTAGCAGCTGTCACCCTCCGATGGCGGATTGTGGCTCCTGGGCTCCGGGCTCCATCTTCCTCTCTGTCTTCCTGCTTTGTGACCGGGGCTCATCGCGATGACGTCATCGCGACGCCGGCCGGTCACATGACAAGGAAGACACAGAGGAAGATGGAAGCCGGAGCCGGGAGCCGCGATCCGCCATCGGAGGGTGACAGCTGCTAGACAGGTAATGTATATGCGCAGCGCTGCATGCGGGGGGGCCCAGCAAGTGAGGTGGGGGCGCCAAATTATGAGGGGGGCCGTATGACTCGCGTATAAGCCGAGGGGGGGACTTTTCAGCCCAATTTTTGGGCTGAAAAACTCGGCTTATACGCGAGTATATACGGTATTTAAAAAATATGTGTGAGCTCTGCCCTATTTTTTCATTGCCAGCCAAAGAAAAACAGGCAACTGGGGTCTGGCATTCTCAGCATGGTGAGACCCATAGTTATTGGGCTTTGCAGGCTACAGAATAACAGCCTATATCTGCTCCAGAAATTGGTGCATTCATTAGAATCGCCAATTCCTGGTGCTTTACCTGGCTCTTTCTGATGCCCTGGTACAGTGGCATCGGAGTGATAGAAGGATTTAATGACAGCTGAATATTGCCAGCTGTCATTAAACCCACATTGATAATGTTCAGGCTTCTATGAGACTCAGACATTATGAATTGTCTAAGTAAATAGTTAAACACAGATACAGAATAATCCTTTATTTGAAATAAGACACACAGATGACCCTCATTTTCCCATTTATTAACCCAAAACATACCCTTTGACGATGATCCACAGTGATGTCCAGCGAAGCTCATTCGCCATGTGATCGTGCGGGGGCAGGCACTTTAGAGCAGGCTGGCATAGTAATACACTATGCCTTCTATTATGATGCACTTCCTGACACTGATCATGTGATCGTGCGGGGGGGGGGGGGCAGGCATTTAAGAGCTCTTTGGCATAGTAACACATTATTCCTTTCAGTGTGATGCACTTCCTGACACACAGTCATGTGATCGGAATGATCACATGTGCACAGTGGGCGGCAATTTAGTTTAGTGAGGCATCCAGATACACAGATGTTTATTATTATTCTATTAATACAGACCTATGGGGAAGTAGACTATGGTATATAATGAGCTCAGTATTGAATAAGCCACGCCTTCTGATGAAGTTCACCCGGACGAAACGTACGTTGAGGTTGTCCTGGATGTGTGTCTCCATTCCAGACTTCCTGCAGGGCAGTGCAGTATGGCCAAGATAAACTATGCTTTGTTCAAGTAAATGCAGCACTTTATGGCTAGGTGTGTAGATCACAGGTAGCCACTGTAGATTAGCCCATAGCATCTGCGGCTAATTATCCTAGTATCAGCATTACTGCACGCTCAGCATTACTTAGCATTGTCTTAGCAGCACGAGGCAGTTTAATGCATTCTTGTAGTAGGCTGTGACATTACAATTTGTTATGCTGGAGGTGTGCAGTTATATGATTATATTTTCAAAGGTCTGTAATTTTTGGTGACACCACTCCTTGTCCTCTCTCCTTGATGGATTAAACAGCTTGCCATCTTTTTCTGCTGTCATCTCCCCAATTGACCTGTAGTATTTTCATACCCACCACTTTTTGTATTATAGTCAAATAAACTTTATAATAATTTTCCCAAAAAATCATTGTAGTGGATGGTGTCTGTACTGTTCATGGTTTATATACCTTAACAATAGTGTTTGGGGTTTACTGTGCTGATATTGTCTGAGAACACCTTCACATGGTGGCCCTGGATCAAGTTGACCACTGCCTTGAACGCTTCTTCCACTGCTTTCAAGTCCCTGAAGTTTGATGAGCTTGAGCTGACTGCAAAGGGCCAGCTGCTCTGGAAGTGATGACCTGCTACCATGGTGCCCCAGCCCCTTTTGCTGGCGTCTCTTGTCAGAGTCATCAGAGGAGACTGGTCCCAGGCAACACCCTTCCGGAGGTTGCGAGGATTCGCCACCAGGCCAGGGAGGGCTTCACAGGTCCTGGAAGAACAACTCTCTTTGACAAGGAATTTGGGAACCCGTCACAGGAAGAGAGAACTTGTCCTTGTAATACTCTTGTGTGGGTGAGCCTAGGACATTGCTTGAATATAGACCGTCAATGACCCCAGCATTGACATCATGTCTCTCAGGGTAGGGTTTCTCTGACCTCGGAACCTGGCAATTTTCTGTACAAGTTCTAGACGATGGTGAAAAGAGGCTTGTTTCTGGAGTCAACGAGAACTCTTAGGAATTTTTTTTGAGTAGAAGGGGTCAGGTCGGACTTTTCTCGGTTCGGAATCCACTGCAGAGAACGTAGGATCTGTAGGGTTTTGGCTATGGCTTGATTCAACTGAGGAAATGAAGGTGGTAAAAATCAGAAAGTCGTCGAGATAAGGGACGATGTAAATCCCCTCATTCCTGATGAAATTCACCACTTCTGCCATAATTTTTGAAAATACTCTAGGGGCAGAAGAGATTCCGAAGGGGAGGGCGCTGTATTGGTAATGGTTTACACGCTGGTCCTTTTAGATTGTGAATCTGAGGAATTTCCGATGCTCTGGATGAACTGAGACATGATAGTAAGCATCCCTGAGATCGATCGTGGCCATTACCCAATCTTGTCAGATCAAAGGAATGGCGATTTTGATGGATTCCATCTTGAATCGGCAGTAGGTTACTGTTCGGTTCAAAGATTTCAAATTTATAATAATTCGATAAGACCCTGAAGGCTTCTTCACAAGGAAGAGGCATGGATAATGACCTCTGCCTTCTTCTTGGTGAGAAACAGGATAGATCACCCTGACTTCAGGAGATTCTGAAGACCATGATGCAAGGTATCCTGCAGATGTTTGGAGGGCAGGGAGGTGATCTTTAGACACTGCAGGGGGTAGGTCTTGAACTCTATCCTCAAACCTTCCTGAATGGTGCAAAGCACCCACTGGTTTGAGGAGATGTAACGATACTGGGCCAGGAACTTCGAGAGCTGACCCTCACAATGTCGCAGTCCCTGCTTATATTGCTGCTGTTGTTGATGGGGAACAAGGATATTCTTCGTTTCCCCCTTTTGGGGTAGCTCTAGCATCCTGACTTCCCTTTCCCTCTGTATGAAGGG
>JARQOC010000004.1:422501124-422616918 GCA_033576535.1 Allobates femoralis | reverse complement strand
ACGTCCGGATACTCCACCTCCCCCAAGACGAAGTTCAAGAAGACAAGCACCCTCTCAGGCAGGGTGGGTCTACCATGAGAGGGTGGAGGAGGAGCCATTGTCGGATCCACCAGAGAATGATGAGGAGAGTGGACACTACTAGTCAATGCACTATCTTGCTCTTATGGACTGGCTACATCCTTTTTGTTTTTTTTGGGCAAATTGAGCCCACATTGATGGCTGATTTGGCTGGGCACATTATGTTGATTTTTTTTTTGTTTTATATTTAATTACTAATAAAAATTAAATGAGTTGCCCATGGAACAAGTCTTTTTCAGAGTTCACAACACAAGTGTGTTGAATGGGTGTATGAATGTGTGCAACATATAGGGTACATTAAATACACATTCTGCCCAATGGCGGGAGTGCTGGTGCAAGATGTGGACTGGTAACATATATTCCAACATCAAAGAGGTATCCAAATATGTCTCACACAGTTAGCCTAATTTGCTGAGTCTCAGCCAAACATGTGTGTGTTGCCATTGTTCTGTCCCCGCTTAAGGCGAATGAAGGTGCGCAGTAAGGTGTGGTGTGAGAAGTATTACCTTCGTATCCTTGAAGCGAGGCAGACAGGACTAAGTGCAGCTTCGGATGGATGGAGTCAAGCGTGGACGCAGAGATGAATCAGCGTTGGTTTATTTGAACCATACTAGAAGACAGGTGACACAATGCAGATGTACAAGAAACAGCAGGGAAATTGTCTTGTAGGTGTTTACCCCTGGAGCCACTGCTGAGCTGCTGAAGCTGCTGCTGGTCAAAAGACTTTGCTTTCTGCAGCCCAAGAGATATGTGTCCTTCTCACACTGGGACTGGGTAAAAATGGATGCCAGGAAGTGAGTTAGAACACAAGGCTGCAGAACACTCCCACATCCTATAAAATATAAAAGGAGGAGCGAGGGAGTGACACAAAGCTACTGGTCAGCAGGTGGCAGCAGACAAGTATGAAACAGATATCAATGAAACAGTGGATTGAACTATATGAAGATATTAAGGGAACAGCACACTCCCCGTCTGAAATTCACTTTGGGATTTCACTACTAGAGTCTCTGGCTAAAACAACCTGTAAAGAAAAAGCATGTTAAATGCAACATTAAACATAAGTCAAGTCTGTATCGAAGAAGACTCAAGGTTCGAGACTTGTACTGTTCATCCGGCAGGAATGCTCTTGACGAGTGACAACAGAACAAGTTCATGGATGGGTCTTGTGAAGATCTTTGTCCATAAATGCGACGCTGTGCTCTCTCATTTTGGGCTTGATAAGGGTAGTGCGTCCATCCCCATGTACGTAAGTCTTGAAGGAATTAATCTCTGAACGATTTGCGCATACATTCCCTATGACTACCCATCCTAAGTCCAGTCTCTGGGCGTAAGGTGCATAGTCGGGCCCATTACACTGTTGACGCACCTTGTGTACTCTTAGATTGTCTCTGCCGAGCAGGAGCAGAACCTCTGCATTGACATCCATAGGAGGAATAACACTGGCCAGGTGCCTCAAGTGTGGTTGGCGAAGTGCGGCTTCGGGAGTAGGAATCTCATCCTTGTGATTAGGTATTTGGTCACATTCAATAAGAGTTGGTAAGGGTATTTCGGTGTCTCCATTGATAGGAGAAGCAATGAATCCCCGTGCTCTCCTGCCACTAGTCTTTATACGGCCTGAACAGGTATTTAAGGTGTAGGGTTCTGATGGACCTTTAATACCAAAGGCTTCAAAGAACTTGGGTCCTGCCAAAGACCGGTTGCTTTGGTCATCTATTATGGCATACATCTTCACTGCCTTTTCTGGAAGTCCTTCTGGATAGACCTTGATTAGACATATTCGGGCGCAACTCTTCTCCCTTTGACCCTCATCACATACCTCAGAGCATGAGCATGAGACGGCTGCGGCGGTGTTAGACTGTTTCTGGTGCTCTCCCCGCCGTGACTTGGAGTGGGAGCGATAGCAGAGACTGCAGTCGGTGAATCTCCGGCGAACGGGGTTGGGTGCATAGCTGAGGTGTGTTCTCCGCTATTACACTCCTCACACTTGATGATAGCTTCACAGTCCTTGGCCATATGCTCCACCGAAGCGCAGCATCTGAAACATACCCCCAGCTCGGTGAGGACTTTCTTGCGCTCCTGAAGGGCCTTGGACCTGAACCCTCTGCACCTGCTCAGTGAGTGAGGTTTCTTGTGAATGGGACATTCCTGATTGAAGGACTTGTCTCCCCATGATGGGGTGTACGGTGTACCGGTGGATACCACAGGTGATGGGAGATTAGTCTTTCTTACACTCACAGAGTTCTCAAAGTCTCTACGTTTCTGTATGACACCTTCATACTTCGATGATGGTGTAGTTGAAGTTGCAGTGTTAAGCTGTAGGAAGTCAAGGCTGGGGTCGTTCCTCATCTGGGATTGGTCGTCAATGAACCTGCAGAAATGGATGAATGGGGGAAAGGTGACGCCATGCACTCTCTTGTACTTTGTGACTGATGTTGCCCACTTCTCCTGCAAACTGAATGGTAGCTTCATCACGATTGGGTTAACTCCATGTGCTGTATCTAGATAACACAGGCCGGACAGACGAGGGTCCCTTTTCGCGAGCTCCAGCTCCATGAGCAAATCACTTAGGTCTTGAAGCTTGTGGACCTCCTTGAGGTTGATCTTCGGGACGTTCTGAAGTCTCTTGAATAGGGCCTTTTCTATTGCTTCTGCGCTGCCGAAGGTGCGTTCCAGTCTTTGCCAGGCAGCAGCGAGACCTGCTTCTGCTTGTCCCATGTAAACAGTTCTAAGGTTCTTGATACGGTTTGTAGAATCTGGACCCAACCATTTGATCATGAGGTCGAGCTCCTGTTCTGCGGTGAGACTGAGGTTGGCGATTGCTGCCTTGAAGGTTGCCTTCCAAGCACTGTAGCTCTCTGCACAATCATCAAATTTTGAAAGGCTGGTGTTGATTAGCTCTCTGCTCACCATAAACCTGGCAAACTCCGACATATTGGATTCCTCACTGCTTGTTGCCACGACAACTTGTGATGCCCTTTGGACGTGTGCGTTGCCTGGCGTGAAAGGGCGAGATGTTTCCGGGTAGAATGATGTTGCAGCAGGGTTGAGCTGTGGTTTAGCCTCTGTAGATTCTGATGACTGCTGTTCGAGCTGTGGAGGTAGATGGAGAAATGCTTGGTAGCCAGCTTGCTGTAGTGACTTCATTTGAGAAGGCAACTCCTGGTGACTGTCATTAACTTGCTCGGGTGCTGTGGGTAGAGCTGACTTGGAGATCTCAGCATTGTTGGCTTGGACTGTGGTGTAGCCTGGGGTTGACTCAGGTAACTGGTTCAGCACGTAGTCTCTGGTGCGATCAACCGGATCGTCTGTTTCCTGCGGAAGGGAGTGAACTGGATCAGGACCTTGGCTCAATGCTTGCTCGAGTAGCTTCACTTCAGCTAACGCAACTTCCTCTTCCATCCTTGAACGAAGAATCTTTATCTGGGCCTCCGCTTCTGCCCTCTTGGCCTCCGCTTCTGCTTCCCTTTCTGCGAAGGAACGTCTCACTTTGGATTGTTCTGCTCTTATACGGGCTTCTAGTATTCTGTCACTCAGGGCTAAGCTTCTTGAGGATGATGCTCTTGATGACCGAGAGGGGTGTCTAGATGAAGTTGTTCTGTGAGATCTAGTTTCCTGCTGGTGAAATATATGGCATTCTGTTTCCTGCTCTTCATCGTGGATAGTGTCGGGTTGTGTTTGTTCTGTTTCAGTAGTTGGGGACTGTGCAAGGTCTTTTTCGGCCATTTTGATTTTAGGAGCGCTGTCTCTTTAAGAAACTAAACTTTGTAATTGGGGTCTGGAAATCGCGGTGCAGCTCCGTTAAGACGCACTAATAAGATTTCCAAGGTGTTTTAGAAGGATTGCGGGGTTTTCCAGTTCGACAATCTGCAGCAATGTGGCGTAGGATGGAGGGAAACTTTGGGTGCCTCAACTATTCCTTTATAATGCAGAGATGTGATTCAGGCCTGGTGGATGAGGGATCCCCTAGCACTTATCCAAGCGAGAGCTGTTGCCGGACAGATTCCACAGTGAGGTGCTGGATTCTTAGGGAGTCTGTGGCTGGATAATGAGTTTAAGGCAAGTGTTTTTGGCTGGTTTAAAGTAGTCTTTTGACTGTTCTGTCCCCGCTTAAGGCGAATGAAGGTGCGCAGTAAGGTGTGGTGTGAGAAGTATTACCTTCGTATCCTTGAAGCGAGGCAGACAGGACCAAGTGCAGCTTCGGATGGATGGAGCCAAGCGTGGACGCAGAGATGAATCAGCGTTGGTTTATTTGAACCATACTAGAAGACAGGTGACACAATGCAGATGTACAAGAAACAGCAGGGAAATTGTCTTGTAGGTGTTTACCCCTGGAGCCACTGCTGAGCTGCTGAAGCTGCTGCTGGTCAAAAGACTTTGCTTTCTGCAGCCCAAGAGATATGTGTCCTTCTCACACTGGGACTGGGTAAAAATGGATGCCAGGAAGTGAGTTAGAACACAAGGCTGCAGAACACTCCCACATCCTATAAAATATAAAAGGAGGAGCGAGGGAGTGACACAAAGCTACTGGTCAGCAGGTGGCAGCAGACAAGTATGAAACTGATATCAATGAAACAGTGGATTGAACTATATGAAGATATTAAGGGAACAGCACAGCCATCAAGGACCACACAGAAATATGCAGAAAATCATTTAATCAGAAATAACGTGTGCCACACAGTGGACAAAAATTACACAATGCTGGTTTGCTCTAGGAGTAGCCACAACCCACTCCCCACGGTCCCAATGTGGGACACTATAAGAAAAGAGGCCAACGGGACCTTAAAAAACAAAAATGCCAACAGGGCAACATGGATCAGGGAAAGTCCAACATGGACACCAGTTTTTAGGGGCATGTTTGCCCATTAATCAGGCTGGGTGCATCGGGTTTAGGGCAGCCCGCCATGTGCTCGCTGGAGGGCAGCAAGCATGGCACCCAATGGGGCCAGTTCTTGCAGCCCACATTGGTGTGCCCTGTTAAATCTTTGCGCCACCTCATGGTGTGCACGGATCACATCCTCAATGGTAGGGACACCTGTATTAGGAATAACAAACACTTTAGTTTGCAAAAGTAGCTGGGGATGGTTAGTGAACTCACACAAAATGATGGTACTTACGCTCTGCCTCCACCTCATCGTGACCATGAGGGGGTGATGGTGATGGGCTCAAACTCCAGCCGTCAGCCCGGGCACGTGCTCCATCTGCACAAATAGGTGAACATAATTTTTATAAAACATTGAGAAACGACTGATGCTACAAAAACCCAACACTGATTACAGTGGGCAGGGCGTATGCCACAAAAATATACGCTTACCACCATAGGCAACAAAGCCTGGCTCAATAGCAGGCTGAGGGGACATGGCCACCCCTGGGCTCGCCACTGAGCTTGAAACAGTGGGTGGTGGGGTGACTCCAGGGCTGGGTGGCACAAGGGGGCCTGGGCTTGAAGGAGCACCATCTTCAGGCCCTGCTGGTGACGGCAGGTCCTCCTCCTCCGGCCCTGCTGGTGATGGCAGCTCCTCCTCCTCCGGCCCTGCTGGTGAGGGCACCTCCTCCTCCGCAGGCCCTGCTGGTGAGGGCACCTCCTCCTCCTCAGGCCCTGGGGACAGTGGATTCCCAGGTGGGGATGGTGTGGCTGCGGCCTCTGGTGGCGGTGGTGTCGCTGGGCCAGCTGCCGGTGGGGCCTGGGGCCCATTTTCTGAGGTGGAATCATCCTCATCTGTATTTTAAAGCACAATCACAGAGCTTTCAGGAGAAAGGAAAACAACATTGGGCAAAAACATTTAGATTGTTGGCCTATGTAGTTCCAGCATGACAGGGTAGAAGGTCATGTTGTATGCATGTAGTGTGGGTAGGATACAGTATGGTTAGTGCCAGGAGGGCAACTACAGTGGCAAGATATGTTTGTTTGTGGCCAACCCCACCTACACATGGTAGGTGCTTCTGTGTTTTATTTAAGAAATCGCATGAAGCCACTGGTGTTTGCCCCATGGCTGCGTACACCTATTGTTCAGGTAGTAGTGTTTGTTCAGTTGTTACATCATAGTGTGGATATATTGTACCGTGTGTCAGGGGCCCCATCTGTGGGCCAGTGTGTCATGTGTGTGTTGAACATGGTACTGATGTTTCCTCACATTTACACTCTGGACACAGCTTTGGGCCAAATCTAGTGAGGTGAAGGCTGAGTGTAAGCGTCACCATTTGTGCAGCACATGACTGTTTTGGACATCTTCCTGTTTGTTTGTCATCAACAAGGCAATGCACATTGTTGCCACATCCAGATGGTGGGTCACTACACATTTTGTTATGTTGCCCAATGAACATACATTTGTGTTTTCAATCAGTAGAAAAATGAGCCAGGTTACAGGCAGCATGGCAAGGGGAGGGAGTGTAGAGTCACCTGTACTCCACACACCCTCCCCTTGCCATGCTGCCTGTAACCTGGCTTTCAAAAAAAGGAAAGACGCATACTGGTGAGTGCCGCTCATTTTGCTACTGATTGAACTCTTTAATGAAGTGTTTTAGCTTGCACCACCGGTCCGAAGTGTAGGCCCCCGGTCCAAATTAGGACATATATATGTCAACAGATTGCAGCGGTACCGCTGTGCCCCACGCTCTCCTTCTAATATCGTTTTATATATTTGTGTGTAGTTTGGTACATGTACATGTGTGTGTTTTGGGAAAACAAAAACCACGCAGCATGGCAATCTTGGCACGGATGTCCACAATGCGGCCTGGGCACTTCTGTTTCAGATCCGCAATCTTCTTTTGGATCTGTTTTTGGCTCCTCTCCACCCCCAGTTTGTGGAGCAGGGCCCGCTGGATCCGCATCAGGATGGTGCGATTGCGCAGCCGTAGGTGGCGGTGGTGATGGTGGCCCCAATAATCATGGCAGTCACAATGGTCTATGAGGACCAAAAGCTCTGCCATACCCCACGTTGCAGCGCGCTGGGTGGCGGCCATGACTCTACTGGTATGTGCAGGGGAGGGCCTGGCACCTTGCAGGCAGAGTGAAAGTGAAAGAAGCGTCATGACGTCAGAACACCCGCTTGGGGTGCGTAACAAAATTCAATACAACAAAGTCGCCGTACAAGCAGTGCGAGACGCAAAATAAACACTTCAGTGTTACCCAAAATTCACGCATTGCAGGGCGTTATGTATGTCATCCATGTGCGCTGTGTACAGCAATTTATTCCCTCGTGTGTGGCATGACAATGTGCACAGTATATCGGAAGAAACAGCACAATACATTTGGCAGCGCAATTGGGTGGCCGCGTAATTGCACTGATGTATTGGATTGTTCAGACGGGTCTTATGCGTTTAGTGCTGAAGTGACAGCTCTTCCAAGATGGCGGCCTGTGAAGGGACAGCCAATCGTCAGACAGTAGCCCACACCAATGATCGCTGATGGGGCGCAGTATCCGTGAGGCTGTGTCACGCCCCTGGGAATTCAGTAGGCCACGCAAATTCCATGCCTGTGCCCCGTTTAGACGCCATTACCATGGCAATTGTGCCTTTGTGTTGCCTTGGGTTTTGAGTACGGCTCAGCAACAGGTATTCGAAGCAACTGCAGGACACCAGGAGGAATTGCCCTATTTACACGCCGCCATTTCGTAGCAATTTCATGGCAAAGACACAATTATCCCTAGTGCCCGGCAGTTGCTATCTTCCAGTGGTGGCGTGTAAAGGGACCCTTAAGGGACAAGCATCAGCGTTATCAGTGCTTTCTCCTCCTATCCACCACGACAGCCCTCAGGAGGTTGCCTCTCGGCCCTAATAGGGGCAGGAACACAAAGAGGTTAAATAGCCCCTCCCAACCTCCTCACACCAGTGTTTCCTGTCCCTATGGGGCATGAAGACGTCTTCTGAAGGCTGTGCTAGCAGTCTTCTCACCTGATCCGGCTGGGGTCGATCAGCCTCCAGCTCCTTCCTCCCTCCGCGGCTTCCTTCTTTGCGGCGCCGGCCTGCACCGCTCTCCCGCTCCCTCGTGCAAAGCTGGGTGGGTGCCATCTGGCTGGGGTCCTCCACGAGCTCCCCGGCCTCTTCCCGCCTCCTCCGGCGCGTCACTTCCGGGTCGCGGGCCGCGTCACTTCTGGCTCCAGGCGCCCAGCCTCGCGGTGATGGCGGCCGCTGCGGGGACCGGCGGAGCGGGGAAGATTCTGGCACAGGGTGCCTTTCTTGACCAGCGGCCCTCTCCTACATAATGGTCCTTGGTGGGCTCCACAGGTAAGCCTCTGCAGTGATGTCGGCACAAGATGGGGGCCCTGCCTCTGCAGTTGCGGAACCCGGCTCTGCCTCAGCCACAGTAGGTACTGGGTGTGAGGCCCCCTCCTGTCCTTGCACACACTGGGTCCATTTCATTCCTTCTCTCCCTGTTCTGTGTTTCAGGGAGAAAAGGAGCAGGCACAAAAGAAGCCCAAATCCCAAATGCGGTGTCTGTAGTCAGAAGCTGTCCTCTTCTTACAAGAAACTTCTATGCCTGGGGTGTACCGACAAGGTCCTGAGAGGCGAAAAGCCATCCCTGATGGACGAACTAAAGGATCTCATCAAGTCTGAATTCCGTTCCTCCCTGGCTACGGTTACGCAACCCCCTCCGGCAGCCCGTCCAAAAAACGCAAGGTCGTACCAGAGGATTCGGATCCCGATCCCTCGGAGGCCTCTGGTTCCCCCTTGTCTATGGATAGGGATCAGGATGCTCCCAGGAGGTTTTATTTCTCCTCAGAGGATATTGCGGAACTGGTGTCTGCAGTTCGGGATACCATGGGGGTGGAAGAGGTGGCTCTTACCCCCTCGGTTTAGGATATTATGTTTGGGGGCCCTAGATCCAAACAGATCCCTGTGTTTCCCGTCCATGACAGCCTGAAGGAGATGATTCTGGAAGAGTGGAAGTTTCCGGAACGTCGTCATATGGTCCCCGCCGGGTTGAGGGATCGGTTCCCTCTGAATCCTGCAGTGTCCAAGCTGTGGTCTGACGTCTCCAAGGTGGACGTCCAGATTGCTAAGGTGGCCAATAGGACCACCCTGCCGTTTGAGGACTCTTCTCAGCTGAACACTCTTATGGACAGGAAAGCTGATAGCCTGTTAAGGCGTTCCTGGGAGTCTTCTTCCTTTCTGGTGTCTGTAAACGTCTCTGCCACCTGTGTCGCCCGGAGTTTGGCCCGCTGGTTAGCTCAGCTGGAGTCTCACATTGCACAGGGTACTCCTAGGGACGACCTCCTGGCTTCTGTTCCCCTGCTGCAGAAGGCTGCTTCTTTTCTGGCTGACTCCTCGGCGGAGTCCATTCGGGCAGCGGCCAGGTCTCTGGTCCTGTCTACTACCACCCGTCGAGCAATATGGCTCCGTACCTGGAATGGTGACATGGCTTCTAAAAGCAAGTTATGTTCTATTCCATTCCAAAGCGATTATGTTTATGGTCAAGTCTTGGACCGTCTGTTGGACAAGGCGGCAGAGCAAATAGGCTTCATTGAACAGTGGGTAAAGCCGCGGTCCTTTCGTCCCCAACATGCTTATCGGCCGCAGCCTCAGGCCTCTCAGCAGTGGCACAAGGGAAGAGTGGCCGCTGGAGTTACCCTAAAGGGGGTAAAGGGAAGAACATCTTCTCCTCCCGTCACCAGGATAGAAAATGATGCCATTCCGATTGGGGGAAGACTTTCCACCTTTCTTCCCCAGTGGTGGTCCATCACCTCGGATCACCAGACTCTTCGACTCCTTCGAGACGGAATGAGGATTGTGTTCTCTTCCCCTCCCCCCAACATGTCCGCGTGACCTGTCTTTCCTCTCGGTCGCTCCAGTCCTCCCTCTGGAAGGAGGTCCAGTCCCTCCTGCACATGGGGGCGGTGGTGCCTGCTCCAGTCGCAGAAGTGGAGCACGGTCATTATTCTGGCCTGTTTTTGGTGAAGAAGCCAGACGGCTCCTTTTGCAACATAATAAACCTGAAGCCTCTGAACCGCCATGTCGCATAATCCAGATTCAAAATGGAGTCCATCGGCTCCACCATTCCTCTGCTCGGGAAAGATTTTCTGATGGTGACACTGGATCTCCAGGATGCATACTACCAGGTGCCTTACCTGGACGATTTCCTGGTCGCTGCTCCTACCAGGGCCCTCCTTCGCTCCAGGTTACGGGCCTTCCTGCAGCTCCTCGTTTCTCTAGGTTGGAGGGTGAATTATGCCAAGTCACACCTGACCCCCTCTCGTCGGCAGGTGTTCCTGGATTGTTTGCTCGACTCTCATCGGCAATCCTCCTTTCTTCCCCTGGACAAACAACTTCTGCTATGCTCCAAGATTCGGCTGCTTCAGAGACGCAGTACCGTCACAGTCCGCGAGGCCATGTCGGTCCTGGGCTCCATGACGGCCTGCATCAAGATGGTGCCATGGGCTCAGGCTCATTCCAGGCCGTTACAACTACACATCCTTTCCCAGTGGAATGGGTTTCTGTAGGGCCTCAACCGCCGCATTCATCTTCCCCATCATGTCCAGAGGTCTCTGGATTGGTGGTTGGACAGCGCCCATCTTCAGAAGGGTCTCCCCTGGGTCCCCTCCCCTCTGGTTCCTGTTCACACGGATGCCAGCAAGAGGGGCTGGGGTGCTCTGGTCTCCCAGGCTTCCTTTCAGGGGCGATGGTCCCTCCGAACGCAGATGCGGTCTTCCAACTTCTGGGAACTGCGTGCCGTGGAAGAAGCCCTCTTTGCTTCCTGCTCCGTAGTCCAGGGGACCCATGTTCGGGTGTTCTCGGACAATATGATGACTGTGGCTCATCTTCACCACCAGGGAGCCACGCGATACCGGAGCCTGCAGGCTGTATCCTCTCGCATTTTTCAATGGGCATAATTGCATCTTTTCTCCCTGTCTGCTTTTCACCTCCGCGGTTCGACCAATGTGCAGGCCGATTACTTGAGCAGAACGGACCTCCTGCCGGGAGAATGGTGCCTCAACGACGACGTCTTTCAGCACCTCACGTCAGTTTGGGTGGTTCCGGACGTGGATCTCTTTGCTGCCCGCCTCATCGCCAAGGTTGATCAATATTTTTCTCTTCACCCCGACGGTCAGTGTCTCGCCGTGGATGCCCTGGCTCATCCTTGGGACTTCCGGCTAGCCTACGCCTTTCCTCCGTTTTCCCTATTACCTCGGGTGGTACAGAAGATCCGGGCAGAAGGGGTACGCACGATTGTCATTGCTCCCCATTGGCCCAAACGTAGCTGGTTCGCAGTTCTCCATTCCATGTCGACAACAGAACCCCTCCTCCTGCAGATGCGTCCAGACCTTCTTCATCAGGGGCCGATTCTCCATCCCGACCTGGGTCATCTACATCTTTCGGCCTGGTTACTGTAGGGCCAAAATATCCAACTAAATCCTCACATTTTTCATCTTAAGAGTTTAGTATTTTTTTTTGGTTTTTTTTCATCTGCAGTTCAGGTTTCGCCCTCTGGGGCATAGGTCACTGGTCAAGCATTTAATCAGTACGGACCGGCCCACCTGCTCTGGGTGTTACTAACAGGCTGAGTTCTGATACTATGCTTCACATGCACAGGAGTGACTGAGCCCTTAGGCAGCCTTGTGTCTGAATGCCACCGGTTGCTTCCTTGACAGTATGGCTGGTCGCTGGTGCCACAACCGCCCCCAAACTGTGGGTTGCAAGTGATCGTGCACCGGTATAATGAAACCTGGTTTGCCTTCCAGGGAAGCTGAAAATCTGCTGCTGAATGAAATGGATATTTACCTGGCAGTTTTTGGTGAGTTTTTCTGAGCTGATTTTAATGTCCTCTTTCAGTGAATCTAGTTATTTAATATACATATGTCGCAAACATATGAGATAGGACTCGTGGGACGTGAGGGACCGTGACGAGGGTCCACGAGCTTACGTTATTTTGGCCAAAATATCCAACTAAATCCTCACATTTTTCATCTTAAGAGTTTTTTTTTTTTTTTTTCATCTGCAGTTCAGGTTTCGCCCTCTGGGGGCATAGGTCACTGGTGAGGCATTTAATCAGTACGGACCGGCCCACCTGCTCTGGGTGTTACTAACAGGCCGAGTTCTGATACTATGCTTCACATGCACAGGAGTGACTGAGCCCTTAGGCAGCCTTGTGTCTGAATGCCACCAGTTGCTTCCTTGACAGTATGGCTGGTCGCTGGTGCCACAACCGCCCCCAAACTGTGGGTTGCAAGTGATCGTGCACCGGTATAATGACACCTGGTTTGCCTTCCAGGGGAGCTGAAAATCTGCTGCTGAATGAAATGGATATTTACCTGGCAGTTTTTGGTGAGTTTTTCTGAGCTGGTTACTGAAGCCCAGATCTTGAAGATGCGGGGTCTTTCCGATAAAGTTATCTCCACTCTCCAGAATAGTCGCAAGCCGGTCACCAACGTCATCTATGCTAAAATCTGGAAGGTTTTCTGCTCCTGGTGCGACCCCTCGCCTCCTGATCCGTTTCGGCCAAACATCGCCCGTATCTTGGATTTCCTACAGGCTGGTCTGGATAAGGGTCTTAAGCCGAGTACTCTGAAAGTCCAAGTGGCAGCACTCAGCTCCTACTTCGATCTACGATTGGCTGTTCACCCGTGGATTCTGCGGTTTCTGCAATCTGCATCCCGGCTCCGTCCTACGGTGTTCAACCGCTGTCCTTCGTGGGACCTTAATGTCGTCTTCAACGGTCTGACCGGGTCTCCTTTTGAACCGTTG
Organism: Allobates femoralis; assembly: GCA_033576535.1. Taxonomy (NCBI): domain Eukaryota; kingdom Metazoa; phylum Chordata; class Amphibia; order Anura; family Aromobatidae; genus Allobates; species Allobates femoralis. The sequence continues at coordinate 422,604,162 of JARQOC010000004.1, read as the reverse complement.
TCATCGGTGCTCCTGAATAAGCTCTCGTGGAAGACGGCTTTCCTGATGGCCATCACCACGGCCCGACGTGTCAGTGAACTTCAGGCTTTCTCCATCCTTGACCCCTACCTAAAGGTCCTGGATGACAGGATCATTCTCTGTCTGGATCCTCCGTTCCTTCCGAAGGTGTCTTCCGATTTTCACCGTTCCCAAGAAATCGTCTTGCCTTCTTTCTGCCAGAATCCTCAGAATGAGAAGGAACGGGAGTTTCATCTGTTGGATGTCAGACGTACTGTCCTCTTCTACCTCCAACTGACGCAGTCCTGGCGGATCGATTCCAATCTATTTGTGCTATTTGGTGGTCGGAATAAAGGAATGAAGGTGTCCCGTAGTACGATCGCCTCTTGGATCAAGAACGCCATTTCCGAAAGTTATTCTTGCCAGACCCTTGCTCATCCACAAGTGCCGTTTATGTCTCCTGTGCTGAGCATGCAGACGCGTCCATCGAGCAAATCTGTAAGGCCGCCACCTGGTCTTCCATTCACACCTTCACACATCACTATCGTTTGGAAATCCTTAAGCATTCGGGTCTGATGTTTGGTTGGAAAATCCTTCAAGCTGTGGTCCCTCCCTGATTTTTTGGCTTTGGTATTACTCCTGAGGGCTGTCGTGGTGGATGGGCGGAGAAAACCGAATTAGACCTACCGGTAATTCTTTTTCGGGGAATCCACCACGACAGCCCGAGTAATTCCCTCCCTTTTATATTTGACAATTTTCTTGTTATTCCTCCTTGTGTAAGTGGTTCTTGGTACTTAATTTCTAGGGGTTCTTGTTAAACACTGGTGTGAGGAGGTTGGGAGGGACTATTTAACCTCTTTTATGTTCCTGTCCCTATTAGGGCCGAGAGGCAACCTCCTGAGGGCTGTCGTGGTGGATTCCCCGAAAAAGAATTACCGGTAGGTCTAATTAGTTTTTTTCAGCGCTAATTGGCTTCGAAACCTCAGGTCCATACTTTTTTGCAGGGTGTCTCTCGTATCATTCCACCGTATAGGAGGCCTTTGGAGGCCTGGAATTTAAATCTGGTCCTGGAGGTGCTTCAGAATCTGCCTTTCGAACCTCTCAGGGAGGTTTCATTGCGCCTTCTCTCTCAGAAGGTGTTTTTTCTTGTGGCGATCACTTCCAACCGGAGGGTATCTGAGCTGGCAGCATTTTCCTGTAAAGCGCCTTTCCTCTTGTTTCATCAGAACAAGGTGGTGCAAAAAAGGGGGAGCCAGCACAGTCAGAAAATTTTTTTTTGGGAAAAATAAATTGTGTAAATACACATATTGTTTCCATACTGCACAGTGATGAGACATTTCGCAAAGGATTAAATAATCCTTTGAGCCACTCTTCCACATCAAGGAATGTCCCAGATAGAGTGGTCCTATTCTATAAATTTTCAATTTTTGTTGTGTCCTAAAACAGCAAAATACATATAAAATGGACCATATAAAGCAATCACTCACCTTATGCATATCAGACCACGCTTCCAAGGTGTCTGGTTAGGTCAATGAATAGAAGTCAACTGAGGCCCACACACCTGCAGCCTACACCACAAATGTTTGGGCTATTTCACAGTAAACCCTCACTGGGCCACACCAGCACTCATGGATAAAAGCAAAGTTAGGTTCAGGTGAATGAAGCTAAATTAAACTTGGCCTAAGGGCAGAGTGTGATAACTGTGTGTGTGAATTTTTTCTAACTGTGCTGGCTCCCCATTTTTCTCCTCAGTTTGAATGGTCTTGTGGCTGACCACCACTTTGCCGTGCACATCAGATTCTGTCTGTTTCCATCTGCATTGACGGTAGTAATTTTAGTAACTGTTCACACACACCGTTATCACACTCTGCCCTTAGGCCAAGTTTAATTTAGCTTCATTCACCTGAGCCTAACTTTGCTTCTATCCATGAGTGCTGGTGTGGCCCAGTGAGAGTTAACTGTGAAATAGCCCAAACATTTGTGGTGTAGGCTGCAGGTGTGGGGGCCTCAGTTGACTTCTATTCACTGACCTAACCAGACACCTTGGAAGCATGGTCTGATATGCATAAGGTGAGTGATTGCTTTATATGGTCCATTTTATATGTATTTTGCTGTTTTAGGACACAACAAAAATTAAAAATTTATAGAATAGGACCACTCTATCTGAGACATTCCTTGACGTGGAAGAGTGGCTCAAAGGATTATTTAATCTTTTGCGAAATGTCTCATTACTGTGCAGTATGGAAACAATAAGTGTATATACACAATATATTTTTCAACATTTTTTTCTAACTGTGCTGGCTCCCCCTTTTTCTCTTCAGAACAAGGTGGTGCTGCGGCCGATACCGTCCCTTCTTCCTAAGGTGGTTTCCACTTTTCATTTGAACGAGGACATTGTCCTTCCATCTTTTTGTCCGGCCCCGGTAAAAGCTTTGAAAAGGCTTTGCAGACTTTGGATCTGGTACGTGCTCTCCGGTGTTACGCGTCTAGGACAGGGATGGCCGTGTCAAAAGCCAATCTTTCCAGGTGGATTAAGCTTACCATTCAGGAGGCTTACTCTTTACGCAACCTGCCCATTCCGTCGGGGTTGCATGCTCACTCCACTCGCGGGGTGGGTACCTCCTGGGCTATTCGACACCAGGCTATGGCTGAGCACATTTGCAAGGCTGCAACTTGGTCCAGCCTACACACCTTTGTGAAGCATTATCGTGTGCATACTCAGGCTTCGGCAAATGCGAGTCTGGGTAGACGCATCCTGCAGGCAGCAGCTGCTAGCCTGTAGACTGTTTTTCAGTTTGGGATGTTTTTTTTTCCCACCCAGGGACTGCTTTAGGACGTCCCATCGTCCTGTGTCCCCCAATGAGGCGAAGGAGAAAAGGAGAATTTTGTGTACTCACCGTAAAATCCTTTTCTCTTAGCTTCTAATTGGGGGACACAGCACCCTCCCTGGGCTTGTTGGCCTTATTTAGTTGGTGTTTTTTTTCTCTTATTTGAGTTTCTGGTTGCCTTATCGGCTTAGGTAGTTTTTCCTCCTACTGCTTTAGCACAAAACTGGCTACACTGTGCCAGTCAGGGGGTTATATACTGCTGGGAGGAGCCACTGAGCTTCTTCTCTTTGATTGCTTAGTGTCACCTCCTAGTGGCAGAATGCTATAACTCATCGTCCTGTGTCCCCCAATTAGAGGCTAAGAGAAAAGGAATTTACGGTGAGTACACAAAATTCTCCTTTTTATAATATGCTTCATTACTATAACACCACTTGGCTCTTGTGATCTCCCCTACTGGAATATTATATATTATATGATGGGGATGGGCATGTTGTGCACGCAACAGAGAATCGCCAGCAGAAGGCTTGCGGTAGATTGTACGTCTACCTTCTCATCTGCACTCTTAACCAATTAATTGTGTGTGCAGGAATGGTATTGTTTCTGAATGGAATTGATAAGAAAATCTTATGTTGCAGGGGTTGTTGTTCATGTACGTCATAAAATTGACGATCTTCTCTGTGGCACCCTGCCAGACGATTACAATATCATCTATAAAGCACAAGTAACAGTAGAGATCTTCTATAAATGGATTCAGTTCACTGTACACATAAGCATCTTCCCACCAATTCATAAATGTATTTGCTGATGAAGGGGAGAACATTTGTCCAAATTGCGCAACCTTGCTTCTGGAGGTAAAAATCGCTCACAAAGGAGAAGTAGTTTTCTTTTCAACAAAAAATGTGACATCAGTGATTTATAGTCTTGCAAAGTTTGTGAGTAGTCAGAAAATGTATTCATTTGGTCTCTTGCTGCCAAAAGGGCCAAGCCACCCCTTTTAGATATAACAGCAACACCTGCTGAACTTGGATTAGCAGTATTACTAAGATTTTTATTTGAAACACGTAGCCGTTTCTCCTAATGCTGTGATGCCGTGTTTCTGTTTTAATGATTTACCAAATAAAGATGGACTTTTAATATACTTCTGAGGACATGTTTGCTGGAAAACTCCTTGCTTAATTTGGATTTACCTGGATTATTTAGAGGACAAGTCACTCCCCTGGTGCTTGTGACTCACCGTGGCCGGCTGACTCCGGTTGATACAGGCGATTCTTCTCCTTCCTTGTCACGGGTGGACCGCGCCTGCCGGTAGTGGGGCCCGGTGTAGTGCAGATCAAAATTGAAGACGTCTTGCGGGAACAGATTAAAAAGGGGTTTAATTTGTTTGATTCGTGACGCCACCTATGAGTAGATTCGGTAAGGGCTACCGACGCTGCGGAACCCCCGGGGGATGGACAGCAGCAAGATGTTACGCTCCCCACAGGCTTGAGCGGTGATCCCCGGGGGCTGGAGCTGCTCAAGATGTTGTGCGGCAGCTGCGGTTACCTTTAGTTAGCGACGGACAGTTCATAAGGAGACACGGACACAGATAGTCTCTGCAACGGGTCTTTACTGTAACCAGCAGGCAGTACATGGTATACAGTGGTTGAGTAGTAGACCGGGTGGACTCAGCAGTGATAGTGTTCCTCAGAGATCCGCAGTGTTCCTCCATTCTACCTACTTAGTTCCTTCTTTTGCCAGCGTCGCCCAGGAATACCAGGTCGGGTACGGGGAGGCTGCTTCAATGCCCTATCCATGATGTACGTTCTGGATGCTTTGGGGAGCCTTGGGTCCCTCAGTGGGTACACCGCTGGTTAGACGACTGGAAGCTGGCTGGTGGTGGGGTGCTCCTATAAAGCTGCTCCTCCACGGGGCTGGTTCGCGTGGCAGAGGTGAACTGCTGCCAGCTTCGGTACCAGTGAACCGGCTGTAAGTTGTGGGCACGGGAGTCTTTTGGGAACCCGTGTAGATAAGCCCAATCCCGGTAGTTAAGGCCTCAGGTGCTGACACCCGACCGGTGACGGCCCAGGGGCCCGCACGGAGTGCGGAGCCCCCGCTCCTCTCCAAGTTCTAGTCTGCTCTCGTCAGGTTCTAGATTCCTTCTCCTGACTCTGTTCTGACTCAACTGTCTAGATTATTGTGTGTTCTACTACACTACCCTAACACTCCACCCACCAGGACCTAGGATTGGTCCCCTGTTCTAGGTGTTGTATGTTGGGTTGGATCTCAGAGTTAACTATTGCACTGCTTTGTCAGAGAATATTGCGGCTGCAATACTCCCTTGTGACGCACTCGTTGCGGGGCGCCACACTCCCCCTTGGTTAAATCAGCTTGTCCCCAAGCGTCAAACTACTCACATTACAGAGGTTTTTGCATTTTTATACATATATGACACACTTTTATTAAAATAGAAAACAGGTAAAGGTATGCTTTGGTGACATAAGCAAAGAAACAGGTAATCACTTTGTGCGGACCCGGCGTGCGGTCGGCTGTACTTTAAACTAGAGTCCAGGCTGTAGCCGCAAGATCACACAGTCAATGATTAACGGGAACAGAGTCATTGAGGAAGTTCAAGTTTTAAAGTCACTGGCTCTGAGGGTGATGGCGCACCCGGATAGCGAACCACCCATCTGCACAAGCGTAGCGCTCGTAGGTGATAATATCGCCCCGGTATAGGTCGCGATCGGGATGTCCTCTTGGCAAGTTGGACTCAACGTCCCGGCGCCCCACAAACACCTCCTCATTCAAACCCACCTCCCAAGCGAACCCCCACCCGGTATTTAAGTTAAAGGTGGAAATTCTACCTTCACGGCGGAGTTCATCAGGCAGCGGCGGCTGGCGGCGAGCCTCGGCACGGGCCTCCATGTTGGCGCGTTCTCGGGCTTGCCACTCCTCTCGTCGTCTCTGGCGTACATCTCCGTCGTTACGGCTCGGGGTGTAGAGATGAGTAACTGAGCTGGTGGTTTGGCGGGAAGCTTGAACTTGGCGGGCTGTCTGTATCGGAACCCGGTGGAACGGCACAGGGGAAGGTGTCGGCAGTGCACCCGACCAGTGTACCCGAGCTGTATGCCCGGTAGGAAGTTCCTTGTTGTCTCCCCAAGCGAACCCGGTGTCGAAATCCTCAGCGGTGCTGTGGGTCTCGTCGTCATCCTCTCCGACCTCTTCCTCGATGACCACATCAGGCTGCTCGATGATGAAAGACGTTAAAGCTTGTTCCGTTGTACAACAGGGCGGTGGTGCTGCGGATCCTTCCGTAGGGACGTCCTGCAGGGCTTCCAGGCTGCCTGCCTCTTCATCTGTTTCCGCAGGTAAAGGTGTTTCAATCCCGGTTACCCGGTAGGCCTCGGCAATGGCAAGGGAAGCCTCCGGTACGGGGATAAAACAGGCGACTGTCTCTGTAGAGGTGAAACATGTCGCGGGTTCCTCAGTGGGAACCTGGTAGAGATCGAGTTCTTCCATGGAGCGTGTTATGAGCTCCGGCTCAAGAACGGGATCGGTTGCGATATTGGTCGCTGGAACGGGTCGAGTTGCGGCCTCCACCGGAATGACGCAGTCTATTGGCTCTGGTGACGGAGCAGGACAGGTGGTAGGCGTCGGCGAGGCGGTCGAGAAGCTGGTGACGTCGTCTGGGCTTGGAGAAGCTGTACCCGGTCGGCTCTGCTGCATCGCATGGTGTAGTCGTCTGCCTAGGGTCGCGCTCCAGCTACGGATCGTCCATTCCACTGTCTCTAGTAACCGCACCCGGAGGTCTTGTAGAGCTTCTAGCCAGAAGTCGGGACTGCCATCTATGGTAAGGGCAGGGCAGGATCCGGACCCGGTTGGCTGATGGCTGCTCTGGCCTCCGCCTCGACCTCCCGCATCAGGTCTTGGAGTCTCATGCTGGCCATTCTTCTTGGAGGGAAACCACACCCGTTCAACCGGTAAGACGTCCTGGTAGAGCTGGTGAAGATGTCTCCTCTCTCCGTCGGTGTGTCTATCTATGACACTCCCATTTCCTCTGGGCTTTCATAGTCCAATCGTGGGAAAACTCTTTGGGGTCCGCCCCCATGGTTGATTCGAGCAATCAGGGCGGACAAAGAGTTTGGCGCCTTTTGTCTTTGGCCCTCCCACAATGAGGGGGGGGTTGACTCATTCCTGGGCTTCACGTGGCGGCTTCTTGTGGCGGGAGCGCCATCTTGGGCGCCATCTTGACCCAATGGTGTAAAGGCGGGAAAGTTCTTTTAGGGACGAACAAAGTCCAATTGTAGACAATAAAGTCCAGTTTAAGCACAATATACCCGTTGGGTAACGGGCCTGCTCGTATCCTGTTCGTGACGCCATTTTCTGACTCACCGTGGCCGGCTGACTCCGGTTGATACAGGCGATTCTTCTCCTTCCTTGTCACGGGTGGACCGCGCCTGCCGGTAGTGGGGCCCGGTGTAGTGCAGATCAAAATTGAAGACGTCTTGCGGGAACAGATTAAAAAGGGGTTTAATTTGTTTGATTCGTGACGCCACCTATGAGTAGATTCGGTAAGGGCTACCGACGCTGCGGAACCCCCGGGGGATGGACAGCAGCAAGATGTTACGCTCCCCACAGGTTCTAGATTCCTTCTCCTGACTCTGTTCTGACTCAACTGTCTAGATTATTGTGTGTTCTACTACACTACCCTAACACTCCACCCACCAGGACCTAGGATTGGTCCCCTGTTCTAGGTGTTGTATGTTGGGTTGGATCTCAGAGTTAACTATTGCACTGCTTTGTCAGAGAATATTGCGGCTGCAATACTCCCTTGTGACGCACTCGTTGCGGGGCGCCACACTTGTCAAACTGAATTCAACATGTCTGCTGCATTCAGGGAAGGGGTCCCCCTGTAAGTTGTTAAGAAGACTTTATAAAGTGTACAGATCAGGAGTCCGGAGGGACTTACTCAGTAATGAGTTATCACTGTTGCTGATGTCCTCCCCGCCTCCAGTCCTCTCTGTGCCACCTCAAGCCCTCTCTTGTTCAACCTCCTGAGGGCTGGAGGCGGGGAGGACACCAGCAATAGCAATGACTCATTACTAAGTAAGTCCCTCCGAACTCCTTATCTGTACACTTTATAAAGTCTTTTTAACTGCTTACAGGGGGTTAGTGACATGGGGGATCACTTCCCTGAATGCAGCAGACACGCTGCATTCAGTTAGCATAGCACCAGGGGAGTGACAGGTCCTCTTTAACTCCATTCCTTGCACAGCCCTTGGAGCCTCTCCATGCCTCAGTCTGGACAGTGGGTGAGCTGGAAATCATTTTACAAATTTTTTTAAAAATCTACTTTGATCTGTTTCAGTATTCGGATCAGAGTGAGTTCTCCATTGACTTGCATTGGATTTGTTACTACTTCAAAGTATTTGTTTAGAGCCAGGGCCGCCACTAGGGGGTTACAGCCCATACTGCAGTGAGGGGCCCGGGGCCTGACTGCAGGGGGCGTGGCCATTAGACTGGGGCAGGAGGGGCCTGGCCATGCTGGTGGGGGGCGTGGCTATTGGGAGCAAGGAGGCCCGCCCCCCTTCTCGGCCAGAGGGCCCCCTGAGCTGCGTGATTACTCCCGCCACTGATGAGTACCTGTGTGCGGGGATCTACTAGCTGGCCACTTCCTTCCCGACCAGGAAGTGCACGTCACTGTCAGCTGCTCCTCTCTGGTCTCCTCTTCCGCCTCATCTATCCTGCACAGCATCAGTTGGGTAGGCGGAGCCAAGTGGGGGGATGACAAGAGCTTGCAGAAAGCATGAGGAGAGAGGAGTGAAGTGAGCAGCCACAGGAGCGCCCCCTCCTCCTATAATGTCACCACCAGCTCAGCAGTCGGGAGTAGGGGAGGGGAGAGAAGATGGCTGCCTGGAGCCTCCAAAATGTGTGTACAGACATCATCTGCTGATTCCCACTACAGGCCTCCCTCACTGGGTACATGATGATCATGAAGAAGAGAGTGAGTATATATATGTGTGTGATACAGATATCATGTATGAGTGTGATGTGTGTGTCATGTGCTGTGTGTGTCTGTCATCCATGTGCTGTGTGTGTGCCTGTCATCTGTGTGCTGTGTGTCTCTGTGTCATCTGTGTGCTGTGTGTCTCTGTTATCTGTGTGCTGTGTCTCTGTCATCTGTGTGCTGTGTCTCTGTCAACTTTGTGCTGTGTCTCTGTGTCATCTGTGTGCTGTGTCTCTGTCATCTGTGTGCTGTGTTTCTGTGTCATCTGTGTGCTGTGTGTCTCTGTCATCTGTGTGCTGTGTGTCTCTGTTATCTGTGTGCTGTGTGTCTCTGTTATCTGTGTGCTGTGTGTCTCTGTTATCTGTGTGATGTGTGTCTCTGTTATTTGTGTGCTGTGTGTCTCTGTTATCTGTGTGCTGTGTGTCTCTGTTATCTGTGTGCTGTGTGTCTCTGTTATCTGTGTGCTGTGTGTCTCTTATCTGTGTGCTGAGTGTCTCTTATCTGTGTGCTGTGTGTCTCTTATCTGTGTGCTGTGTGTCTCTGTCATCTGTGTGCTGTGTCTCTGTCATCTGTGTGCTGTGTCTCTGTGTCATCTGTGTGCTGTGTCTCTGTGTCATCTGTGTGCTGTGTCTCTGTGTCATCTGTGTGCTGTGTCTCTGTGTCATCTGTGTGCTGTGTCTGTCATTTGTGTGCTGTGTCTCTGTCATCTTTGTGCTGTGTCTGTCATCTGTGTGCTGTGTCTCTGTTATCTGTGTGCTGTGTCTCTGTCATCTGTGTCCTGTGTCTCTGTGTCATCTGTGTGCTGTGTCTCTGTGTCATCAGTGTGCTGTGTGTCTCTGTCATCTGTGTGCTGTGTGTCATCTGTGTGCTGTGTGTCTCTGTCATCTGTGTGCTGTGTCTCTGTCATCTGTGTGCTGTGTCTCTGTGTCTCTGTCATCTGTATGCTGTGTTTCTGTGTCATCTGTGTGCTGTGTGTCTCTGTCATCTGTGTGTCTCTGTTATGTGTGTGCTGTGTCTCTGTCATCTGTGTGCTGTGTCTCTGTCATCTGTGTGCTGTGTCTGTGTCATCTGTGTGCTGTGTCTCTGTGTCATCTGTGTGCTGTGTGTCTCTGTGTCATCTGTGTGCTGTGTGTCTCTGTGTCATCTGTGTGCTGTGTGTCTCTGTGTCATCTGTGTGCTGTGTGTCTCTGTGTCATCTGTGTGCTGTGTGTCTCTGTCATCCATTTGCTGTATGTGTGTCTGTCATCCGTTTGCTGTATGTGTGTCTGTCATCTGTGTGCTGTATGTGTGTTTCTCATCCGAATGCAGTGTGTGTCTGTCATCCATGTGCTGCATGTGTGTGTCTGTCATCTGTCACGGGGACACAGCACACAGGCAGGAGACAGGTGCAGTGGGGACAGACAGGGCACAGGGGGGAGACAGGAGCAGGAGAGAGACACAGCAGACAGGTGGGACAGAGACTGCGCAAAGGGGGTGACAGGTACAGAGAGGGGAGAGACTGCACACATGGGGGAGAGACATGCACAGAGAGGGGCATTGCCAGGCTGTGACTCGGCCTCTATTGTCCAGACTTGCAGAAAATGGCCGCGGAGGCGGTGCATGTGCAGAACAAGATCCGCGGCCATTTTCTGGAAGCTTGTGGCCCCTGCCTCCAGAGCTCAGCTCACCCCATCAATGGGTGGGGGCCCGGGGAGAGAGCATATATCCCTGTGGCTACTGCAGAGCTCAGCTCAAGCCCAGTCTGTGTGCCCCTAGCCCTCTACAGTGCTGTATATGCCCTCAGTTTCTCCTATATGATGTATATATAGCAGTCTCCTATTGAATGTATTTGATTTACAAAAGTTATTGTCACAGAGTCGACTGCACTCCAGACCAAAACAAACTTGGAAGATCAGAAATCACCGTACATCGCAGGACACAGACAAGCAGCTGCAGCCATCAAATTAGGTGAGGTAATTAATTAAATGTAGCCGGGTAATTTTTATGGTGATGTGCGGCCCCTGAATGATGGTAGAAATTTCCAAATGTCCCCCACCCCTGTACAGGGTAATAAATAACACCACCAGTATTATTCTGCCTCATGTGGCATTTACTGTTCACATCCCTCCTCAGCTCACATAAAGAGCAATGTATAGAAAGAGATTAATGTGTGACTGGGGAGGACGTGGTGCAGAAGGGAGTTTTTCCAATAGTGGGCAGTGAAAATATGGAATGTTCGGGGGGTGGAGGTGGAGCCTGGATGGAGGCGGGGCCTGGGTGGAGATTAGTGGAGGCGGAGATTAGGTGGAGTCTCAGGGGGGCACCAAAATTTTGCCCCTTAGGGGGCCCCGAAATTCCTAGTGGCAGCCCTGGTTAGAGCCATCCAAACCCGAATATCTTATTGCTCATCACTAATGGACGTATAAAAAGCTGAAGCATTTGATTCAATGCAGAAATACTTCAGGACTTGATGATAAATTAGTAGATTTTATTTTTACAACACCACAATGGATTTAAAACAGTGCCATTATTAACGTGATTGAAGTACAGCCTTTTAACGTTAATTGAAAGTTTTTCTAAAATTTAGCGTTCAAACATATAATATTCCCCCTCGCCCATGACTGCACGACATGAGAGAATCCATCCCTACTGGACAGATAACCCACTAAAATAAAAGAATGGTACCTCGCTGCATCAGTTCGGTTTTCTGTCTTCAAAGAGGAGACCCACATGTGACTGTCTGGAGATGCAACAGAAGACCTTTTGCCTGGGCTGGGGGCCAGTGCAGGAATTATGGTACTTCCCACAACACTTGTTCCCCAGTTCCAGAGATGTCCCCCACAGCTGGGCTGTAGTGGGGATGGAGCGGGGTCCTGGAGCACATAGGCTTGGTTGCCCTGGGTCAATGTGTGCTCACGGCACCCTTCTGTGTGATACCTGTCGTACGCGTGCCAGGATGAAGATCTGGGAGTAATCCCTGAAGTGACGTCTTCGATGACGTAGGCACGATCCGGAAGTTACCGCTTGAGCATGTGATGAACACCCATCTTATGATGGCGGCGCCCAGTAGCTAGCTTACTGATCTAGGATGCAGTGAATTGAGGAGATCAGGGTCAGGGAATGATTAGTGCTCGGATACTAAGTGTAGAAGAGGATCAGAGGATCTGGAAGAAAAAGGTAAAGGCAAAGACGGTTAAGCACCATTATAGATTATTACATAACATAGATCATGTTATATGGTACTTCACAAATATTATGGTGATATCCCAATTTTCATTCTTGGGTCATATAAAACAGACATACCTTAGGGTACCTTTACACTCCACAACTTTTGGCGGCGATAGGAGGCAATCTAACGTGCGCGTGCCCACTTTTCACGGTTGCCTCAGATCGCCGAAGGCGCTTTTACACGCCGCAATTTCGCCCTCAACCTAAGGCGACGTGTCACCCCAGAAGTTGCCACACCAACAGCGGGAATCATAGGGTAGACTCCCCGATGCTGCTTCACACGACGCAATCCCCAAAGAAATGTGGGCGTACCTGTTCAGCGCGGCGAAAACATAGGCATTCCAAATTATTTTACAACGCACCCCAAACATGCTCATTAGACAGTGCAATATCGTCCTGATTGGCCAGCCTGCGCTGGAAGGCTGGCTTATATGTGACGCCATTGTCTCGTAGTTTTGAATGAATACACGCTCGTGTTGTTGACAGTAGCTGCTGTGGCACACTTTTGAGGCGATCAAGCGTCATACAGGAGCGGTTTTCAGCAGGACAGTGGCTTACACTACACAATGGTTTGCTATGTGTGCGTCTGTAGCTGATGGTGTGAACATACACACAACACTATGCCCATATGTGCCTACATTGGTCCATGCCATGGCCCAGCTGAATTATGTGTGTGTGCACCAGTTTGTGTGTGTAGTGGACTGTGCCTACATCCCCCACAAACACCATTGCTTGCTCAATGTGTGTGGACACGTGCCCCTGTGGCCACAACACATCACAATGGATATGTACACACAGTTGCGCCATACACTGTGGCCCAAAGGGCTGAACATGTGTACTGCATATTACCACACAATGTTTTAGGTAGTTGGGGGTGGATGGCAGCCCACAGCTGTCTAGGTCTATCTGGCTGGCAAGAAAAAAAACAACGTGGAGCTTCGCCATATTTTTCTTTGCCAGCCAGGTACAACTAGGCAGCTGGGAGCTGCCATCCACCCCCCACTACTTAGTTGTACCTGACTGGCAAGAAAAAAACCGGCGTGGGGCTTCGCCGCATTTTTCTTTGCCAGCCAGGTACAACTAGGCAGCTGAGGGCTGGAATCCCCAGCGTAGGGAGGCCCAAGCGTTCTGGGCCACCCCCGCTGAGAATTGCAGCCCGCAGCCGCCCCAGAAAATTGCGCATTTATAGAAGCGCTATATTCTGGAGCTGTACCCAGCTCTTCCAGCTGCCCTGTGGCGGTGGCAGGCTGGGTAATAAGGGGTTAATGCCACCTTTCTTTTAGCAGCTGGCACTAAGCCCGAGATTCATAATGTCGCGGAAATGTTAGACAGGCCATTATGAATCTCTATTTAGTAGTAAAGAAGACACAACACCGAGAAAATTTTTTTTATTACAACAAAAAACACAAAACATATTTTGACTCCATCTTTATTACTCCCACATACCACATATGCTAGATGTCCGTCTGTTAGTGAAGATTCCCGAAAATTTATATTTGAAGGCTCGTGCAGTGAAGGGGGTGAGTTCATGGTCTGTGTCACCTGAGGTCAGATAAAGCAATGTGTTTCTCTGACCTAATGTGAAACTTCCCACTTCACAGCGTGACCCACATAGAGTGAGTTTTCTGTTACCGATGTGAACAGGGTGACATTAGTGTAGATCACCTGAGGTCAGGTGGAGTGACGAGGATTAACTCTGACCTCAGGTGAAGTGTACTGCGTCACCCGGGTCCCAGCGTTACACAAAACTCACAGACCCTCTCACCCTCAGTCTCTCTCTCTATAAATAATTTATATATATATATATATATATATATATATATATATATATACTGTATATATACACACACAAACTAGGTATTATACAGTGGATGCATCTGTATATATATATATATATATATATATATATATATAGAATAGATGCATCATAAATATATACTGTATATATACAGTGGATGCATATATATATATATATATATATATGTATATATATATATATATATGTATATATATCATATAAAGCTGAATGTGTGTATGTATGTATATGTGTGTATGTATGTATGTATATCCAGGATTGGCATCTACACCGTCGCAAAATTTTGCACAGTCACACGTCTGGACCCCGAGCGCGTCATAGGCTATGTTGTGAGGCGAAATTTTAACCTTGCGCGTTCCAGTTCACCAAACAATTTTGGCCCTATCTACATAATGGGGAAAAAGTGAATGGAAAAGTGTTGGAGGAAAATCAACAGCTGTCAGCTATAGCCACAAAATTTTGCACAGTCACACGTCTGGACCACAGGAGTGCCATAGGCTATGTTGTGAGGTGAAATTTTAACCCCTCGCATTCCAATTCACCAAACAATTTCGCCCCTATCTACATAATGGGGAAAAAGTGACAGTTACCAGTTGACAGTTGTGAATGAAAGGGGCTTAATAACAGCACCAAAGACTAACAGCACATACCAGCATATAGTCACTAAGGTGGGGCCCCAACATGAGATATTCACCACGCACGGGGACATGTATACACACCACACGCACACAAAGAGTAACAGCAAGTGTACAGTCGCTAAGGTGCAGCCCCAACATTGGATACTCACCACGCACCCAAACAAACACACACACACCACAAAGAGACACCCCCCCCCCCACGGGGACACACACACCCACCTATAGCGACACATGCACTCACCCCACAGGGACACACACCACAAAGAGACACACACAACACAGACACCACACAGACCCCCCCACAGGGACACACACACATAGCCACCCTATAGGGACACATGCACTCCCCCAGAGGGACACACACACACCACAAAGAGACACACCACACAGACCCCCCCGCAGGGATGCACACACCCTATAGGGACACATGCACTCACCCCACAGGAACACACACACACCACAAAGAGACACACACAACACAGAGATACACACACCCCACACAGACACCCCCCCACAGAGACACACACACATACACATCCTATAGGGACACATGCGCTCACCCCACAGGGACATACACACACACTACAAAGATACACACACAACACAGATACACACACACCACAAAGACCCCCCCACAGGGACACACACACATACACACCCTATAGGGACACATGCACTCACCCCACAGGGACACACACACCACACAGACAGAAACAGATGTGCACAAATCACCTCACACAACTCGCCTCAAACATGTGCTATCTTTAATTTCCAAACATAAACATCTGATTAAAAACAGCCAATGTGCAACACATGTGCCATATAGGGAATTAAGGCAGATGTCAGCCACAAGAGCTGTCTGTTATGTATATGTGTGAGGTAACATATACTGCCCGGCCAGGGGGAGGGTTTACTATTGGCTGGAGATTTATTAGGCTACCTATAGCAATCAATCACAGCTCAGCTTCTATTTTCTTACAGGTCATTAATATGACATATTCAAATTCTATTTTGTTATAGCTAACATCAGTTATTTATTAACCCGGGCGTAGCCGGGTACTACAGCTAGTGTGTGTAATATATATATATATATATATATATATATATATATATAGTGTATATCTATATATAATATAGATATATATATATATATAGTGTATATCTATATATAATATATATGATGCATCTACTGTATATATACAGTACATATATGATGCATCCATACACTTGTTTATATATATATATATAGATTCATCATATCTATAGATGCACCATATGTATATATACTGTATATATACAGTAGATATATGTATATAATCTACTGCATATATACAGTATATATATATATATATATATATATATATATATATATATATATATATATATGGTGCATTTATAGATATATATATATATATACACACAAGTGTATAGATGCATCATATATATACTGTGTATATATACAGTAGATGCATAGATGCATCATATATATATATATATAGATGCATCCACTGTATATATACAGTATATATATATGATGCATCTAGAGATATGATTCATTTATACACTTGTGTATATATATATTATATATATATATATATAGATTCATCATATCTATAGATGCACCATGTATATATACACTGTATATATATAGCAGATAGATATAGTTAGATTATATATACCGGTATAATCTATTATATAATCGCGAATCGGAAAAGCGCCCCTCCGCGCGCTACTTCCGATGTCGTCATGTGGATACGAATTTAACATTGGGCGCGAAGCGCCCAATGCTGCGCGAGCAATGGTCGCGAGGCCATTGCGAGTCGCTGGCTGAGCGCGAGCAATGGCCGCGAAGCGGCCATTGCGAGTCGCTGGCCCAAAATCGATCCACAGGCTCGGCCATAACCTTAGCGATTTACCACTCACTGCCTGAGCCGCAACTCGCTCCCCGGGGACCATGGAGCGGAGGCGCTCCCCGCTAACCACAATGATTCCCTATGCCCGCTCATCGCCCATTACCACCCCCGGGACCATGGAGACATTCCCAGGCGCCATGGACCGGTGCCGGCACAGCCGCCTACACAAATGCACGCTCACCGCCCCTTGCGACCCCCGGAACCATCGAGCCAGTCGGAGGCCGCATGGAGCGGTGCCGGCACAGCCGCCTCCACTAATGCCCGCTCACCGCCCATTGCGACCCCCGGGACCATGGAGCCAGTCGGAGGACGCATGGACCGCTGCCGGCACAGCCGCCTCCACTAATGCACGCTCAGCGCCCATTGCGACCCCCAGGACCATCGACCCAGTCAGAGGCCGCATGGGAACAAACCACCAATCAGCCTCCAAGATTATCCACGATGTAACTCAATTACCCTTTTCAGCGGACCTGAATGGAGACTCTTTGTAAATACACTTTACCATTCAAAGCCCAATCACCACTCGCTTTACGCCCCCCCCGCCATTTTGTAGTTTCAAATTTCACAGCCCCTTTTATAAAGCGCGAAATTTGAAATCACTCATCATTTCTCCTACACGCTACCTTGCACAGGGACCGCCGGATTACAAGGCCGCAAGAAGACTCGCTCCTGGATTTACCCAAGCAAGCTTCAAGACGACCGCTACTACCCTACAGCTAAGATATCCTTTCTGAACTACAAACCTTTCTTTACTTTCTTTATCTTTTACTTTACCCTTTCTACCCCGAGGACTATAAAAAGGAGGCGGCAGAGCCGCCTACGCTCCCCGCTAAACCAAACTCACACCCCGATGACTATGGAGCGGAGGCGGCACAGCCGCCTTCGCTCCACGCTAAACCCAACTTCCACCACGGGGACTATGGAGCGAAGGCGTCGCAGCCGCCTCCACTACCCAGGAACCATCGAGCGACTCGCCCGGACACCCTGGAGCGGAGGCGGCACAGCCGAATCCGCTCCCCGCTAAACCCAACTCACACCCCGAGGACTATGGAGCGGAGCCGCCACAGCCGACTCCGCTCCCCGATAAAACCAACTCCCACCCCCGGGGACTATGGAACGGAGGCGTCCCAGCCGCCTCCACTCCCCAGGGACCATCAACCCACTCGCCCTCCGACCATGGACCGGAGGCACCACACCCGCCTCCGCTCCCCGCTAAACCCAACTCCCACACCGCTAACTATTTATCGAAGCCGCCACATCCGCCACCGCTCCCCGCTAAACCCAACTCCCACCCCCGGTGACTATGGAGCGGAAGCGGCACAGCATCCTCCGCTCCCCGCTAAACCAAACTCCCACCCCCCGCTACTATACAACGGAGGCCGCACAGCCGACTCCGGTCCCCGCTAAACACAACTCCCACCCCGGGAACCATGGACTGAGTCCTTACCTGTCTTCATGACATCTGCTTCCTCACGTCCACGTACACTCCTCCCTACGGCCCCGACATCCTCTTCCTTCACGACTCTTCCATCCGCCGCTCTTCTCTATTCCTCCACCGACCTCCGGCTCGCAGTCTCCATTCTGCTCCGCTCTACAGCCTCATTAACTTACATCGCTCATAATCCTGCACACTGATTGGTCCTTTTTTCCCATAGACAAACATGCCCATGTTTCTCTATGGGAAGACGTGACCAATCAGCGTCCAGTATTATCCGCCATGTATCTCTATGAGGAGTTAGAGTGGACCTGAAGGAGAACTGTGTCACTTAAAATAAATAATAAATTTAATAATAAAAATAATAATTAAAAAATAATAAAAAAATAATAAAAAAATAATTTAAAAATAATAAAAAATTCAATAAAAATAATATAAAAAAAAATATAATATGCTAATAACATGAGCCCCTTCGCGGACCTGAAGGAGAACTGTGTCACTTAAAATAAATAATAAATTTAATAATAAAAAAAATAATTAAAAAATAATTAAAAAATAATAAAAAAATAATTTAAAAATAATAAAAAATTCAATAAAAATAATATTAAAAAAAATATAATATGCTAATAACATGAGCCCCTTCGCAGACCTGAAGGAGAACTGTGTCACTTAAAATAAATAATAAATTTAATAATAAAAAAAAAATTTAAAAAAAAATAAAAAATAATAAAAAAATAATTTAAAAATAATAAAAAAATTCAATAAAAATAATATTAAAAAAAAATATAATATGCTAATAACATGAGCCCCTTCGCGGACCTGAAGGAGAACTGTGTCA
Source organism: Allobates femoralis (assembly GCA_033576535.1). NCBI lineage: Eukaryota > Metazoa > Chordata > Amphibia > Anura > Aromobatidae > Allobates > Allobates femoralis. Next base: position 422,585,507 of record JARQOC010000004.1, on the reverse strand, counting down.
CTTAAAATAAATAATAAATTTAATAATAAAAAAAATAATTAAAAAATAATAAAAAAATAATAAAAAAATAATTTAAAAATAATAAAAAATTCAATAAAAATAATATTAAACAAAATATAATATGCTAATAACATGAGCCCCTTCGCGGACCTGAAGGAGAACTGTGTCACTTAAAATAAATAATAAATTTAATAATAAAAAAAATAATTAAAAAATAATAAAAAAATAATAAAAAAATAATTTAAAAATAATAAAAAATTCAATAAAAATAATATTAAAAAAAATATAATATGCTAATAACATGAGCCTCTTCGCGGACCTGAAGGAGAACTGTGTCACTTAAAATAAATAATAAATTTAATAATAAAAAAAATAATTAAAAAATAATAAAAAAATAATAAAAAAATAATAAAAAATTCAATAAAAATAATATTAAAAAAAATATAATATGCTAATAACATGAGCCCCTTCGCGGACCTGAAAGAGAACTGTGTCACTTAAAATAAATAATAAATTTAATAATAAAAAAATAATTAAAAAATAATAAAAAAAAATTATTTAAAAATAATAATAAATTCAATAAAAAATAATTAAAAAAAAAAAATAAAAAATAATAAATAATTCATAAAAAATACGATTAAAAAAAATATGCTAATACTAATAATATTACTGCAAATAATAATGCTATTAATGCTATTAATTATGCTATTAATCCTAATATTTGTTATTAATACTAATAATTATGCTATTAATGCTAATATTTATGCTATTAATGCTAATAATTATGCTATTAATGTTAATAATTATGCTATTAATGGTAATAATAATGCTATTAATGCAAATAATATTGCTATTAATTCTATTAATTATGCTATTAATCCTAATATTTGTTATTAATACTAATAATTATGCTATTAATGCTAATATTTATGCTATTAATGCTAATAATTATGCTATTAATGCTAATAATTATGCTATTAATGGTAATAATAATGCTATTAATGCAAAAATATTGCTATCAATTCTATTATTAATGCTATTAATGCTAATAATTATTCTATTAATGGTAATCATAATGGTACTAAGGCAAATAATATTGCTATTAATACTATTATTAATGCTAATAATTATGCTATTAATGCTAATAATTATGCTATTAATGGTAATAATAATGCTATTAATGCAAGTAATATTGCTATTAATTCTATTATTAATGCTATTAATGCTAATAATTATGCTATTAATGCTAATATTTATGCTATTAATGGTAATAATAATGTTATTCATGCAAATAATATTGCCATTAATGCTAATAATTATGTTATTAATGCTAATATTTATGCTATTAATGCTAATAATTATGCTATTAATGCTAATATTTATGCTATTAATGCTAATAATTATGCTATTAATGGTAATCATAATGGTATTAATGCTAATATTTATGCTATTAATGCTAATAATTATGTTATTAATGCTAATATTTATGCTATTAATGCTAATAATTATGCTATTAATGCTAATATTTATTCTATTAATGGTAATAATTATGCTAATAATACAAATAATATTGCTATTAATTCTATTATTAATGCTATTAATGCTAATAATTATCCTATTAATGCTAATATTTATGCTATTAATGGTAATAATAATGTTATTAATGCAAATAATATTGACATTAATGCTAATAATTATGTTATTAATGCTAATAAATTATGCTAATAATTATGCTATTAATGCTAATATTTATGCTATTAATGCTAATAATTATGCTATTAATGTTAATAATTATGCTATTAATGGTAATAATAATGCTATTAATGCAAATAATATTGCTATTAATTCTATTATTAATGCTATTAATGCTAATAATTATGCTATTAATGCTAATAATTATGCTATTAATGCAAATAATATTGCTATTAATTCTATTATTAATGCTATTAATGCTAATAATTATCATATTAATGCTAATATTTATGCTATTAATGGTAATAATAATGTTATTAATGCAAATAATATTGACATTAATGCTAATAATTTATGTTATTAATGCTAATAATTATGCTATTAATGCTAATATTTATGCTATTAATGCTAATAATTATGCTATTAATGTAATAATTATGCTATTAATGGTAATAATAATGCTATTAATGCAAATAATATTGCTATTAATTCTATTATTAATGCTATTAATGCTAATAATTATTCTATTAATGGTAATCATAATGGTACTAAGGCAAATAATATTGCTATTAATACTATTATTAATGCTAATAATTATGCTATTAATGGTAATAATAATGCTATTAATGCAAGTAATATTGCTATTAATTATATTATTAATGCTATTAATGCTAATAATTATGCTATTAATGGTAATAATAATGTTATTAATGCAAATAATATTGACATTAATGCTAATAATTATGTTATTAATGCTAATATTTATGCTATTAATGCTAATAATTATGCTATTAATGCTAATATTTATGCTATTAATGCTAATAATTATGCTATTAATGGTAATCATAATGGTATTAATGCTAATATTTATGCTATTAATGCTAATAATTATGCTATTAATGCTAATAATTATGTTATTAATGCTAATATTTATGCTATTAATGCTAATATTTATTCTATTAATGGTAATAATTATGCTATTAATGCAAATAATATTGCTATTAATTCTATTATTAATGCTATTAATGCTAATAAATTATCCTATTAATGCTAATATTTATGCTATTAATGGTAATAATAATGTTATTAATGCAAATAATATTGACATTAATGCTAATAATTATGTTATTAATGCTAATAATTATGTTATTAATGCTAATAATTATGCTATTAATGCTAATATTTATGCTATTAATGCTAATAATTATGCTATTAATGTTAATAATTATGCTATTAATGGTAATAATAATGCTATTAATGCAAATAATATTGCTATTAATTCTATTATTAATGCTATTAATGCTAATAATTATGCTATTAATGCTAATATTTATGTTATTAATGGTAATAATAATGTTATTATTGCAAATAATATTGACATTAATGCTAATAATTATGTTATTAATGCTAATATTTATGCTATTAATGCTAATAATTATGCTATTAATGTTAATAATTATGCTATTAATGGTAATAATAATGCTATTAATGCAAATAAATTGCTATTAATTCTATTATTAATGCTATTAATGCTAATAATTATGCTATTAATGCTAATAATTATGCTATTAATGCAAATAATATTGCTATTAATTCTATTATTAATGCTATTAATGCTAATAATTATCCTATTAATGCTAATATTTATGCTATTAATGGTAATAATAATGTTATTAATGCAAATAATATTGACATTAATGCTAATAATTATGTTATTAATGCTAATAATTATGCTATTAATGCTAATAATTATGCTATTAATGCTAATATTTATGCTATTAATGCTAATAATTATGCTATGAATGTTAATAATTATGCTATTAATGGTAATAATAATGCTATTAATGCAAATAATATTGCTATTAATTCTATTATTAATGCTATTAATGCTAATAATTATGCTATTAATGCTAATATTTATGCTATTAATGGTAATAATAATGTTATTAATGCAAATAATATTGCTATTAATGCTAATATTTATGCTATTAATGCTAATACTTATGCTATTAATGCTAATATTTATGCTATTAATGCTAATTATTATGCTATTAATGGTAATCATAATGGTATTAATGCTAATAATTATGCTATTAATGCTAATCATAATGCTATTATTGCAAATAATATTGCTATTAATAATGCTATTAATGCTAATAATAATGCTGTTAATGCTAATATTTATGCTATTAATAGTAATAATAATGCTATTAATTCTAATAATATTCCTATTAATGCTAATACTAATGCTATTAATGCTATTTATAATGCTATTATTCTATTCACACTGCTGTTAATACTATTAATACTGCTATTGATGTTATTAATACTGTTATTAATGATCATAATACTGGTAATAATGCTATTAATACTGCTATTACTGCTAATAATAATGCTATTGCTAATATTATTGCTATTGATGATGCTATTGATGATGCTATTGATGATGGTTTTGATGATGGTATTTATGATGGTATTGGTATTCATGGTATTGGTATTATGTATGGACATTTGATGTCCTTAAGTATTCAGTGACCTCTTACTATTATTGATATTAATGAGAAACATGTGTATATCTTTGTAATACGTTGTAGGGTACATTATAAGGACATACAGAACATGATATTTCAATATGTTTATTGTCTATCTGGAACTTATTATTTTCCTTAATAATTATTCTATACTTTTCAAGAATTCTTTTCTCCCAAAAAGCTTTTGTAAAAGCTCTTACGTACCTATACCTCTCCAAGCATAGTATTACCTTTGTATGTCCTAATATGACTTCAAAGGATACTAGCAAGGATGTTGGCGGGTACAAAGCCGCATGGATGTGTAAGACACGTGCTAAAGAAACTGAAGAACAGCGACAATGTCGTTTGGATAAGTCTAAAGCTGAGTATAAGCAACGCATTGCAACGGAGTCGCTGGAACAAAAACAACTACGCTTGGCCAAAAATGCTCAGAAGCTACATCAACGCCGTCAAAAAAAAAAAGTAACACCACCAGTACATCACTCTGCTGATCAGACAGTAACCTCATCAATACAACAGTCTGCTGATCAAACTGCAAGCTCACCTGTACAATATTCTGCTGATCTAACTCAGTGTGCTGATCAGGCAGTAACCACATCAGTACTACAGTCTGCTGATCCAACTGTAAGCTCACCAGTACTACAGTTTGCTCTAGCTCTTTCTAGCAGTTCACCGGATGAAAGGAGCACAATTCCTCAAGTTTCATCACCGTGCAAAGCAACAGCAAAGCGTAAACATTGTGGTCAGGAGACGTCACGCACAAAACGTTTTCGTCTTGAACAACAACAAACTCCTTTGGAGGCACAAATTGCTCAGGAGCCTTCACTATCCAAACAGAGCCGCTTATGTAAAAGTGGTGCCTCCCGTCGTAAACACCGCAAAAAGACGTCTTCTACTGTTACACAAGTGGATCCTGACTCTTTTTCTGCTTTATTACTTCAACGTCTGATCTATGTCGGTTTAAAGAAAGAACATCGTATTTACCTACCTACACCTCCCTCTTCATATCCACCTGGATTTACAGGTAGTGATTTTGGCATTGTGGAACATACCTGTGGCTCAATGATATTCATATGTATCCATTGTGAAGCTCGACATTTCATGGATGAGATGCCATCGGATAAACAGTATACTCTGTGTTGTCACAAGGGGAAGGTCAAGGTTCCGTTACCTCAGTATCCAGAGATGTTGGAATGTATTCTTAAAGGTCAGAGTCCATACAGTCGCAATATGATGGATAACATCAGAAGTATCAATAGTTCCTTTGGTTTTGCTTCTATGGGTGCAAGTATTGCTCCCCCACCTGGACATGGCCCTTATTGCTTCCGGATTCATGGCCAAATTTATCACCGTACTGGAACACTACATCCTGCTCCAGATCAAGCTCCTGCTTATGCCCAACTCTACATTTTAGATACTGCCACTGCTAATGACCAACGTTTACAGTGTGACGAAAATAAAAAATGTCATCCTAAATTGATGCGGTTCATTGCTAGCTTATTAGATCGCATCAATCCTTTTGTTTCCGCATACAAAATGTTACGTTTTGTTGAACAAGAGGAACAGGAGAAGGCAATTCAAAATGGTACTGTCATGCCTAATATCACCATGGCTCTTAAACAGGATCGAGAACAAGACCCAAGACGTTATAATAAACCAATTGTTAATGAAGTTGCTGTGGTATTTGAAAATGCTGATGGAGAGCCACCCTTCAATAGAGACATTTTAATTCATCTGAAACCTGACCCAAACAATCCTTTAGCCCCTAAAACACAACAAGTCAGTATTCTCCACAGTAATTTAGATGCTTTACTGTATCTGTTATTTTTTCCACATGGAGAACAAGGCTGGCATGAGGGACTGAAGCATCAAGGTCAAAATCCACGGAGAATTACACAATTGCAGTATTACTGTTATTTGCTATCTGTACGTCCTGGGTTCAATCCTATTCTAAATGGTGGAAAACTAACGCAACAGTATTTAGTGGATGCGTATATAAAAATTGAGGCTAATCGCTTAAATTTTATACGTCAACATCAAAAAGACTTAAAAGTGGAGGACTATTGTGTACTACAGGAACATCTGCAAAGAAAATCTTTCGAAAAAGGAATTCCCATTGGCAAGACGGTCATTTTACCATCGTTGTTTGAAGGTAGTCCAAGAAATATGCAGCAACGGTATCAAGATGCCATGGCTATTGTTACAAAATTTGGACGGCCAGATCTTTTTATAACAATGACCTGTAATCCCAAATGGAGCGAGATTATCCACAATTTAGAGCCATGGCAGAGGGTGGAACACAGACCGGATTTAGTCGCCCGTGTCTTCAAAATAAAATTAGAAGCCCTATTAAAAGATATAAACAGTGGATTATTTGGCAAGATTTGTGCAATGGTTCATGTAATAGAATTTCAAAAGCGGGGACTACCACATGCTCACATTTTGATTATTCTGGATAGCAATTCCAAATTACGCACTGAGCTTGATGTCGATCGTACTGTTTGGGCAGAAATTCCTGATCCATCCGAGTATCCTGTGCTCCATCAAATTGTGATGCAACATATGATTCATGGACCCTGTGGACAATTGAACCCCAATTCTCCATGTATGGATATTGGAAAGTGTAAAAAAGGATTCCCAAAAGATTTCCAACCAAAAACTCTAATAGCACACGATGCCTACCCAACTTATCAACGCAATGCAGGACCTTCATTTACACACCGTTCTCACGGTTGATAATTCTTGGGTTGTTCCCTATAACCCTTTCCTACTATTAAAGTATAAGTGTCATATAAATGTGGAAATCTGTGCGTCCATTCAAAGTGTCAAGTATTTATTCAAATATGTTTACAAAGGGCATGATAAAGCCAATCTGGAAATTTCTCAAACAAACATACAACATGATGAACCTCACCAATTTATGGATTCAAGATACGTCAGTGCACCGGAGGCAGCTTGGAGAATTTTTGCCTATCCAATGCATAAACAATCACACAGCATTGTTCGCCTTGCCGTACATCTGCCACAGTCACAACCACTTTATTTTCATGAAGATGCTTCTGTAGAGAACATTGCTGCCATGACGCATAGAAAATCAACTCTTATGGCCTACTTTGAACTGAATCAGAATGACCCACATGCTCATGAATACTTCTACCGCCAAATTCCTGAGCACTATGTCTGGAAAGATGGTGCATGGGAAATTAGGCAGAAACGTGGAACAACAGTCATTGGAAGAATGTATACGGTCAGTTTGAAAGATGAAGAACGCTACTATTTATGGTTGTTGTTACTACATGTAAAAGGAGCAACAAGTTTTGAGCACATTAAGACCGTTAATGAAGTCGAGTACCCAACTTTTAAACAGGCAGCAATAGCCCTTGGATTACTTTTGGATGACAGTGTTTGGTGAAATACCTTACTGGATGGGCTGTGTTCTAAACATGCCTGCACAGCTTCGGGATATGTTTGCTTACATATGTATCTTTGGTCCTCCTGCTCATCCATTGGAGTTGTGGCAAGAATTTAAAAAAGATTTTATTGAAGACTACTGCCGTGCATATCACCCTAACAATGAGGACTGTGAGCATTGTGAAGGCTATGCAATGACAGATGTTCAAAATGTGTTAAAATTTCATGGCAAAAGCTTTACGGATTTTAATCTACCACGCCCCAAAAGAAAACAACAACTACAACCACAATACAACAAAGAGGAGGAGTTTAGAAGAGCCCAAGAAATGAAAGAAACTTTAAATGAACAACAACTTTTGGCCTATAATGCCATCAATGAAGCATTACAGGATACAAGTCAGCAAGCTAAGTGTTTTTTCATTGATGGCCCAGGTGGCAGTGGGAAAACATATTTGTATGATTTGTTAATTCGTCAAATAAGAGGAGAAGGAGAAACTGTCACCTGCTGCCAGTACTGGGATTGCAGCCAATTTATTGGAAGGAGGAAGAACCATCCATTCACTTTACGGGATACCTATTCCAATCAATGAAACATCTGTTTCAAGAATCAAAAATGATACTGATGCTGCACACCATTTGAAGAATACTAAACTTTTCATTATTGATGAATCCACTATGCTATCTAAATACGCACTGCATGTCATTGACCAACTATTAAAGGATGTTATGACCAAAGATATCTCGAAGAAAAATAAAACACCCTTTGGAGGGAAAGTCATTGTTCTGGGAGGAGACTTTCGTCAGTGTCTTCCTATTATTCCTCCTGGAACACGAACTGATATCGTAGAGAGCTGCATTAAATATTCCAGACAATGGCAGATTTTCACTCAATTGCCACTACTTGACAACATGCGCTCTGTTGATCCAGAATACAGCAATTGGATACTTCAGCTGGGAAATGGACAATTGACCAATTCTTATAACCTTGGAGATGATGTTATAGAAATCCCTGAAGATATGATTTGCACAGGCTCACTAATATTTGACATTTTTGGTGAAAACATTGTAATTGATGTCAATGACAATGAAAGCATTAATACAGCAGCATCACATGCCATTCTTTGCCCCAAAAATGATGATGTGGATCAGGTCAACTCTAAGATCATGGATTGCATTGCTGGAGAGTACACAGAATACATTAGTGATGATTCCATTGATCCGGACGAGACAGAGGACCCAGAGCAATGCCCTGTTGAGTTTTTAAATTCACTTACACCCACGGGGATGCCATCTCATCGTCTGAAATTAAAAATTGGCACCATTGTAATGCTTTTGAGGAACTTCAACAGCCGAAAAGGTCTTTGTAATGGGACTCGCTTAATTGTCACCGGTTTGTTTGCCAACATGATTCAAGCAAAAGTCATTACTGGGTCTGCTGGAGGAAATGTGGTTTTCATTCCCAGGATTGATTTGTGCCCATCAGAAACCGGCTTGCCTTTTAAGTTAAGACGTCGCCAATTTCCTCTGAAGCCAGCTTTTGCCATGACAATAAACAAATCCCAAGGACAAACACTTGAGAAAGTAGGGATTTTTTTGCCAGAACCTGTTTTTGGACATGGACAATTGTATGTGGCTTTTTCAAGAGTGAGAAGACGATCTAATGTAAAAGTGAAAGTGGTGGACACTCCAATCCAAGGAAAATTGCTGCCTAACAGTGACAAAGTATTTACCAAAAATATTGTCTACAAGAATATTTTGCACTGAACTCTTCCCTATGACTATTCTTCCGTTTATTTATCTTTTGAAAAAAAAAAAAAAAAAAAAAATTTTACTGTTTCACATTTTATTCTTTTATATACTGATTTCTACTATATTTTTGTGAACACACATTTAAAATAATATGAGAGATGTGTATCATCCACATTTCTACAGTGGGTGATAGAAACCACTATTTCAAGCTCCAGCACTATATGTGCTGAGAGATTTCATTCTCATTCTTTACAGGGAGAGGTTTTTGTGAACAGCTAAGAGACGGGTGGGATGGCTGTTCACACACATCTCATTAGCAAGGTGTGTTACACATGTTTAGATAGATAGGGACAAAAATAAATTATTCATTAGATTCTATCATGCCATTTTTCTTAGATTTTTTTCACATTATTGAGGAATATACTAAATGATAATAATTGATCATGAAGGACTCACCGACAACATACTTGCTGTAATTTTCATGACTGCATGTATGCAATTTGTACTTCACTTGCGGTTTGTGCAGAGAACATAGTTGCGGCAGTGTCATCCACATCAACTACAGTCATCTGTGCTTACTTAGTGGATGCATGTTATGCACCTGCCAAAGCCACGTTCACTTCATTTACCGCAGGTTAACTACAAGTTTTTTAGTTATTGCGTGGACATTGCTGCAAGTTTGTAGTTGGTAACTCCTTTTGTATCAATTTATAACATTTATTTATTTACCACATGATCCTCAAAAAATCTAAGACAAATCCAGCCATAAAACATATTTAAATAATATCAATTCGGAATTAGTTAGATTAGGACTCACCAGGCGTAAGGGCATCTTGACGCGATTGGTGGGCTGACACAAACTGGCTGATACACATATTACTATTATTAATTCATCAATTCTAATGATTGACGCATTAATAAGTATTGCTACTTTGTGTTCTAAGACCCTTACAACATAATTGTTCAATTTTCCTTATATGATATCAACAATACAAATATATGTAGTTGCTGTAAAGATGTCATTGGAATAATTGGATTATTATTTAAAAATCTTTAAAAAAACAATAAACATATTCTAGACACCCGATGCATTTGTATCAGGCTAACAGCTATAACTACTATAATCAAATTAACGCACGTTCTAGAATCCCGATGCATTTGCATCGGGCTCACAGCTAGTATATATATATGTATATATAAAAAGAGAAAATGGAACAGCACAATATTATACTCATCCGCGGTTCAAGTCCTGTGTATTAGTGTCCAAACCAATTCAAATAAATCAAGGAAAACAGGCAGCACTCCAGTTCAGGTGAATAAAGGGTCTGTTTTTTATTCAGAGCCCATGTGGCACGACGTTTCGGTGCACTAGGCACCTTTCTCAAGTACTTGAGAAAGGTGCCTAGTGCACCGAAACGTCGTGCCACATGGGCTCTGAATAAAAAACAGACCCTTTATTCACCTGAACTGGAGTGCTGCCTGTTTTCCTTGATTTATATGTATATATAGTTAGATTATATATATAATATATGTGCATATAAATATATATATACATATATAGATGCATCCATATATACGTATATATATATGTGTATATATATATATATATATATATATATATATGCATATGTGTATGTGTATATATATATATATATATAGTTTATATATATCTATATATATCTATATCTATATATATATATATATATATATACATATATAATCTAACTGTATATATATAGATGCACACACATATATATATGTGTGTATATATATATATAATAGCAGTGAGCCCGATGCGATTGCATCGGGATTCTAGAATCTGTGTATACTTTATTTATTAAGAGTTTAAAATAATAATCCAATTCTTCCATGATATCTTTCCATTAACTACATATGTTTGTATGGTGGATATCATTTGTGGAAAATTGAACTATTATGTTGTAAGGGTCTTAGAACACAAAGTAGCAATACGTGTTAATTTCTCAACCGGTTTCTTTGAGAAATCAATATTAGTATTCTACCTATTGGCCAGTTTGTGTCAGCCCACCAATCGCGGCAAGATGCCCTTACATCTGGTGGGTCCCTACTCTAACTAAATCCGAATTGATATTACCGTATATACTCGTGTATAAGCCGACCCGTGTATAAGCCGACCCCCCTACTTTTGCCCCAAAACCTGGTAAAACCTATTGACTCGTGTATAAGCCGAGGGTGGACCCCAGCACAGGTATACAGCCCCCAGCAGTGTGGTATACAGAAGCCCCAGAGGCATATACAGCAGCCCCAGTGGTAGTATACAGCAGCAGCCCCAGTGGTATATACAGCAGCAGCCCCAGTGGTTAGTATACAGCAGCCCCAGAGGTGTATACAGCAGCCCCAGTGGTAGTATACAGCAGCCCCAGAGGTATATACAGCCCCAGTGGTAGTATACAGCAGCCCCAGTGGTAGTATACAGCAGCCCCAGTGGTAGTATACAGCAGCCCCAGAGGTATATACAGCCCCTGTGGTACTATACAGCAGCCCCAGTGGTAGTATACAGCAGCCCCAGTGGTAGTATACAGCAGCCCCAGTGGTAGTATACAGCAGCCCCAGTGGTAGTATACAGCAGCCCCAGAGGTATATACAGCCCCAGTGGTACTATACAGCAGCCCCAGTGGTAGTATACAGCAGCCCCAGTGGTAGTATACAGCAGCCGCAGAGGTATATACAGCCCCAGTGGTACTATACAGCAGCCCCAGTGGTAGTATACAGCAGCCCCAAAGGTAGTATACAGCAGCCCCAGAGGTATATACAGCCCCAGAGGTATATACAGCAGCCCTAGTGGTGTATACAGCAGCCCCAGAGGTATATACAGCAGCCCTTAGGTAGTATACAGCAGCCCCAGTGGTGTATACAGCAGCAGCCCCAGAGGTGTATACAGGCAGCCCCAAAGCTGTATACAGCAGCAGCCCCAGAGCTGTATACTGCAGCAGCCCCAGGGCTGTATACAGCAGCAGCCACAGGGCTGTATACAGCGGCAGCCCCAAAGCTGTATACAGCAGCAGCCCCAGGGCGGCACACCTGTAAAGGAAAATCATACTTATCACTGTCCCGCGCTGTCCCGCCGCTTGCCGACACACGATCCCGGGCTTCAATCCTCGGCTTCCGGCTTCCGGCTTCCTGTGGTCGCGGGCAATGACGTCATTGCCCGCGACCATAGAAGACGCGGATTGAAGCCCGGGATCGTGTGTCGGCAAGCGGCGGGACAGCGCGGGACAGTGATAAGTATGATTTTCCTTTACAGGCTGCCGCGCAAGGGGGGGGGCCCTGGAGCTTGATGGGGGGGCCTGTATACCTCCGGGGCTGCTGCTGTATATACGGTATATGGATTACCGTATATACTCGCGTATAAGCCGAGGGGGGACTTTTCAGCCCAAATTTTGGGCTGAAAAACTCGGCTTATACGTGAGTATATACGGTACTTAGATATTTTTTACGGCTGCTTTTTTCTTATATTTTTAGAGGATGTAGATTTAAATAATCCAATTTTCAAATTTGATACTGAAGGAGTTACCGACGACAGACTTGCAGCAATTTCCGTGCAATGACTAAAAAACTTGCAGTTAACCTGCTGTAAATGGAGCGAACGTGGCTTCGGCAGGTGCAGCAAATACAGCCACTAACTAACCACAGGTGACTGCAGTTGATGTGGCTGACACTGCCGCAACTACGTTGTCTGCACACACCGCAAGTAAACTACAAATTGCATACTTGCAATAATGGAAATTACAGCAAGTATGTTGTAGGTTAGTCCTTAGTGATCAACTGTTAAAATGTAGTATATTCCTCAAAAATGTACAAAAATATGAGAAAAAAGCCGTGGTAAAATGTAATTTTGAATTTATGTATGTCCCTATCTATCTAAATGTGCAGAACACACCTTGCAAATGAGATGTGTGTGAACAGCCATCCCACCCGTCTCTTAGTTGTTCACAAAAACCTCTCCCTATGCAAAAAGAGAAACAAATTTCTCAGCACCTGTAGTGCTGGAGTTTAAAACAGTGGTTTCTATCATCCAGTGCAGAAATTTGGATGATACACATCTCTGATGTTCTTAGAAAAGTGTGTTCATAAGAATATAGTATGAAGAATGTATCAAATAAGAAAGAAAGACGGCACTCACCGAGGTAAAGTTGAAGCAGCGGTGTCCTTTTATTGCGAGGACATGGCACAGTTACAGGGAGGGGGTGCCGAGGGTGACGACGGACCGTTTCGGGCTCTCGCCCTTCGACTGGTCACATATGTCCGCTGCTTCAACTTTGCCTCGGTGAGTGCCGTCTTTCTTTCTTATTTGATACATTTATGGACTACCACTATTGACTGGCACCCCGGGGCAGTGTGCTTTACGCCCTTTGACGACAAAAAAAACGCTGGCTCTACTGGAGCGGTGCCCCAGCCTACTCTGTTCATCATAGTATGAAGAATGTAAGTAAAAGAAGAAATTTCTAAAAGACTAAGCTAATTTTTTTGTTATTTTTTTTTTTTTTTGTATAAAAAAAGAAAATAAGTATAGTAAAAGTCAAAAGTTTAATCTAAAATATTCCTGTAGACAATATTTTTGGTAAAGACTTTTTCAGAATTAGGCAGCAATTTGCCTTGAATGGGTGTATCCAGGACTTTGACCTTTACATTGCATTGTCTTTTGACTCGTGAAAAAGCCACATATAATTGTCCATGTCCAAAAACTGGTTCTGGCAAATAAATCCCTACTTTCTCCAGTGTTTGGCCTTGGGATTTGTTGATGGTCATGGCAAAAGCAGGCTTCACGGGAAATTTTCGACGTCTTAAGTTAAAAGGTAGGTCAGTCTCTGATGGAGACAAATCAATCCTTGGAATGAACACCACATTTCCTTCGGCAGACCCAGTAATGACTTTTGCTTGAATCATATTGTCAAACAAAGCGATGACAATCAAGCGAGTCCCATTGCAAAGACCTTTTCTGCTGTTGAAGTTTCGCAAAAGCATGACAATGGTGCCGATTTTTAATTTGAGGCGATGAGAAGGCATTCCCGTCGGTGTAAGTGAATTTAAAAATTCCACCGGATATTGGTCTGGGTCTTCAGTCTCATCAGGATCAATGGAATCATCACTAATGTATTCAGTGTATTCACCAGCAATGCAATGCATGACCTTAGAGTTGACGAAATCCACATCGTCATTTTTAGGGCAAAGAATGGCATGTGATGTAGCAATTTGAATGCTTTCGTTGTTATTTACATCAATTAAAATGTTTTCACCAAATATATCAAATATGAGTGAGCCAGTGCAGATCATGTCTTGCGGGATTTCAATGATATCATCTCCAAGGTTGAAATTATTGGACAAATCACCATGTCCCAGTTGAAGTAACCAACTGCTATAATCGGGATCAATAGAGCGCATCTTGTTGATGAGCGGCAATTGAGTGAAAAGCTGCATTGTCGTGAGTATTTAATGCAACTTTCTACAATGTCTGTTCTTGTACCATGAGGGATGATAGGGAGACACTGTCGAAAGTCTCCTCCCAGAACAATGACTTTACCTCCAAAAGGTGTTTTATTTTTCTTAGAGATTATCTGTTGTCATGAGATCCCGTAAAAGTTGATCTATGACATGCAATGCATATTTTGATAACATAGTTGACTCGTCAATAATGAAAAGTTTTGTACTTTTCAATTGTGCAGCATCAGTATCATTTTTAATTCTGGAAACCGATGTTTCATTGATTGGAATTGGTATTCCGTAAAGCGAATGAATGGTTCTTCCTCCTTGCAGTAAGCTAGCTGCAATCCCTGTACTGGCTGCAGGTGAGACAATTTCTCCTTCTCCTCTTAGTTCATGAATTAATAAATCATAGAGGTATGTTTTCCCACTGCCACCTGGACCGTCGATGAAAAAGCACTTAGGTTGTAGACTTCTATCTTCTAAAGCTTGATGTATAGCATTATAGGCTAAAAGTTGTTGGTCATTTAAAGTAGCTTTCATTTCCCGAGCTCTTCTTAACTCGTCATCCTTGTTGTATTGTGGGCGGATTTGTGGTTTTCTTTTGGGGCGAGGTAGATTAAAATCAGTAAAACTTTTGGCATGAAATTTTAAAACATTTTGGACATCTGTCATTGCATATCCTTCACAATTCTCACACTCCTCAGTGTTGGAGTGGTATGCATGGCAGTAGTCTTGTATGAAGTCTTGTTTAAATTCTTGCCACAACTCCAACGGATGAGCGGGAGGACCAAAAATACATATATATGCAAACATATCACGAAGCTGTGCAGGCATGTTTAGAACACAGGCATCCAATAAAGTATTTTTCCAAACACTATCATCGAAGAGCAATCCAAGGGCTTATGCCGCCTCTTTAAAAGTTGGGTATGTGACTTCATTAACAGTCTTAATGTTGGCAAAACTTGTTGCTCCTTTGACATGCAGTTACAACAACCTTAAATAGGTCCGTTCTTGTTCTTTTATACTGACAGTATACATTCTTCCAATCACTGAAGCACCTCCTCGCTTTCTAATTTCCCATGCACCTTCTTTCCAAACATAGTGCTCAGGAATTTGGCGGTATAAGTAATCATGAGCATGTGGGTCATTCTCATTGAGCTCAAAGTAGGCCATAAGAGTGGATTTTCTGTGTATTGTGTAACTGATGTTGTCATCAGAGTCATTCTCATGAAAATATAGTGGTTGAGAATGTGGGAGATGTACCGCAAGGCGAATAATGCTGTGAGATTGTCTATGCATTGGGTAAGCAAAGATTCGCCAAGCTGCCTCCGGTGCACTTACATACCTTGAATCCATGAATTGGTGTGTTTCGTCATGTCGGATGTTGGTTTGACAAATTTCCAGATTGGCTTTATCATGTCCTTTGTAGACATATTTGAATAGGTATTTGACACTTTGAATGGAAGCACATACTTCCACATTAATATGACATTTGTATTTTAATAGTAGGAAAGGGTTATAGGGAACAACCCAAGAATTATCAATCATCTTGGAATGGTGTTGAAAGGATGGTCCTAAATTTCTTTGATAAGTAGGATAGGCATCCTTAGTTATGACTGTTTTCGGCTGGAATTTTTTGGAAAAGCTTTTTTACACTTTCCAAGATCCGTACAGGGCGAATTGGGGTTGTGTTGTCCACAGGGCCCATGAATCATGTGTTGCATGACAATTTGATGGAGCAGAGGGTAGTACGCGGTCTGGAATTTCAGCCCACACTGTATTGTCTACTTCAACCTCAGTTCTTAATTTGGAATTAGTATGTAGAATAATCAAAATGTGAGCGTGTGGTAGGCCACGCTTTTGAAATTCAATGACATGAACCATTGCACAAACTTTGCCAAATAATCCGCTGTTAATGTCTTTTAATAGGGCTTCAAGTTTAATTCTGAAGACACGGGCCACTAAATCAGGTCTATGTTCCACACCCTGCCATGGTTCTAAATTGTTTATAATCTCACTCCATTTTGGATTACAGGTCATGGTTACAAAAAGATCCGGTCGTCCAAATTTAGTTACAATAGCCATGGCATCTTGATATCGTTGCTGCATGTTTCTTGGACTGCCTTCAAAGGAAGATGGTAAAATGACCGTCTTGCCAATGGGGATACCTTTTTCTATAGATTTTTTCTGTAGATGTTCTTGGAGTACACAGTAATCCTCCACTTTTAAATCCTTTTGGTGGTGACGAATAAAATTTAGGCGATTAGCCTCGATCTTCACATACGCATCAACTAAGTACTGCTGTGTTAGTTTGCCACCATTTAGGACAGGATTGAACTGATGACGTACAGACAGCAAATAGCAGTAATATTGCAATTGTGTAACCCTGCGTGGACTTTGGCCTTGATGCTTGAGTCCCTCATGCCAGCCTTGTTCTCCATGAGGAAAAAATAAGGGATAGAGTAATGCATCTACATTGCTATGTAGAATACTGACTTGCTGTGTTTTAGGGGCCAAGGGGTTATTTGGGTCAGGTTTCAAATTAATTAAAATGTCTCTATTGAATGGTGGCTCTCCATTGTCGTTTTCAAAAACTACAGCGACTTCATTCACAGTAGGATTGTTATACCGTCTTGGGTCTTGATGTCTATCTTGTTTAATGGCCATGGTTATATTTGGCATGACGGTGCCATTTTCTACTGCCTTCTGTTGTTCCTCTAATTCAACGTCACGTAGCATTTTGTAGGCCGAAACAAAGGGATTAATATTATCCAATTGAAGAGCAATGGTACTCATCAACGTAGGATGACATTTAAAATTTTCGGGAGACTGTAGCCGTTGTTCAATAGCGCTTGCAGTATCCAAAATGTACAGTTGTGCATACGCTGGAACTTGATCTTGAGCGGGATGGAGTGTTCCAGTGCAATGATAAATTTGCCCATGAATACGGAAACAGTAAGGGCCGTGTCCAGTTGGTGGAGAAACATTGGCACCCATGGAGGCAAAAGCAAAAGAACTATTAATGCTGCGGATGTTCTCCATGAGATTTTTGCTGTATTCACTCTGTCCTTTGAGCAAACATTGGAAGACCTCAGGGTAATGAGGTAAGGGTACCTTGACTTTTCCCTTGTGACAACAGAGAGAGTGAAATGTTGATCAGCTGGGCGTTCGGCCGAAAAATGTAGAGCTTGCCAATGTTCACATATGAACTTCATGGGACCACAGCTATGTTCTAAAATAGCAGTATCATCATCGGTAAAGCCCATAGGATTGAGAAGAAGAGTTGAAGGTAACAAAACCTGACGTTTTTTCTGTAAGCCTACATAGATCAGGCGTTGAATGGACGAACTGTCGACACTTTCAATAAATGAAGAAGTGGAAGGTAGATTCAACACCGGCTCTTGAAATGTTGAAGTGGAAGCTGTCTGTTTGCGTAGTTGACGACGATATTTAGCAAGATGGGTCAAGCGGACTTGTTTAGACTTTGGAGACTCATTGCATCTACGTGTCTGTAAAGCAGTTTTACGCTTCATAATATCACAGCGTTTGGTGTATGGCGTGTCTTCAGCACAGTGTTTGTGCTTACATGTGGCCTTGCGAGGTGGTAAAGGCTGTTCAGTAGGGGTTAATTGAGTAGAAGAAGAGATGGAAGCAGTATGATTGGCAGACAGTTCTCCTAAGGGTAGAGACACACAGTCAGTATTTGGTCAGTATTTCACATCAGTATTTGTAAGCCTGGGGGGGTTGAGGGGCGAGCAATGGGCGCTGCGCGGGCATTGGTCGCGCTGCGGGGTGCAGGTCCAAGCAATGGCCGCTTCGCGGGCTTAGCTCGGCGGGGTGTACGTGGGGCTTCTGGCGGGGTTAAGGGCCGAGCAATGGCCGCTCCGTGGGCATTGCTCGTGGGCGCAATGGGCGCTGCGCAGGCCTTGCGAAGGGCCGAGCAATGGCCGCTTCGCGGGCATTGCTCAGGCTGCTGTAACGACTCGTAACGCCCGCTTCTCGGGCATTTCGGGGGGGTCGCGTGGACGCGCAGCGCCCACGAACAAATCCACGAAAGTAGCGGCGTGTGCGAGGGAAGTAGCTACGACAATTATATAGTAGATTGGATAGAAGATGTTAATGTACCCCTGGCAATACTACTATACACTCCTAAGTAGGAGTTAGATGGAAAATGATATGTAAGGGGTTAAATTACTATTGGGAGTACTACAACACACTCCAAAGTTGGAATAATAGGGAAAATGGTATTTAAGGGGTTAATGTACCACTGCCATTCTTACTACACAGTGTGAAAGAGAAAAATAGTACAAAAAGGCATATAAGGGGTTAATGTCCAAATGCCATTAGTACTACCCATTGTTAGATATGAATTTAATGGAAAATTAAATAGAGGGGGTTAATATCATAGTGTTAATACAATGAAAGACTGTCCAATTGTTATGAATATAAATTTATTATAGAAGGGGTTAATGAGTTAACTGGCCTTATTAATCTAAACTGAGAAGTTAAATTTTAATACCAAAAAAGATATATTAGCTTATATTGTACTATTGGTCGGCGCCAGCACACAGCGACCAATGAGAATAGCGCCTCACTTCCCATTGAGATATAATGGAGGGGGATCCAAGATGGCCGCCATCAGGAGAGGACGCACCTAATAGAGCTCCGCAACATCATCTCCAATCTGTGCCATCCACCCTCAACAGGCCGCCACAAAGACCCGGACAGGCCTCCACACCCATCCCCTGGCACTAAGGAATTCCACAAGCCCAAAATTAAGGCACCTGGAGCCTTACACGTGCCTCTCAGGTGGGCTCTGCCTGGTCCCCCCCTGGTCCCCCCTTCTTCCCGCGCATCAGAGTGAGCCGCGCTCCATACCTGGAGTCCTCCTCTGGCCCTTGGAGGCCGGGAACAGCGCGTTGAGGACGCTGCCTCAAGACCCTGCACGCCCCTGGAGAGGGAGAGAGAAGTGCCGTTGAAGCGGCGAGCGGCGGGAGCTCTGCGGTCGCAGGAGTGGAGCTACTTCTGGCCGGCTGCCATTGGAGAGAGGGGCTGCTCTCCACTAACAGATGCCTGGTCCCCAACGGCCGCATACACCGGACTCACCAGGCGCCTTCCTGGACAAGGAGACAGCTGGAAGAAACGAGGTAAAACAGGCAGTGAACTTGGGGAGAAGGAGGGAAGGTGCACACCTCAGAGAATCTCACTATCAGAGCAGGCTGCCAGCCTGCAGAGCCACAACAACGAGGTGAGAAAAGAGGGGTGCACAGGAGACTGGGTTCTGGAGTGCTGAGACTTAGGTGGGGACAGAACACGTTGCCCTAAACAGATCACTATAAACTGAATTCCCCACCTGCAGAGCCACAGCGGCCGGAGGGAGAGTCAGGGGGCTAAGTTTCGGTACATGCAAGTGAAGCTGAGACTTATATGTAGATGGGTCACGCTGCCCTGCATATGCACTGATACTACAAAACTCCACAAAGGACTACTGCAAAGGACCCATCAGCTACAGGAGCCACATACCTATACACAAACTACAACTAGCTGGGATATTGCTCCCCCTATGGACTGCTTTGTGTAGCTAGCTACTGGGGACTGACTGGTTAACAAAACTAAAAAGCTGCATCTGCCACTACATTGACCTCCTGATTCCCTATCACGACTGCTGACCTATACCATCCTTGGCCAGCAGAGGGGGCTGGTGGACTACCTAATTTTCTATTCCTGGAGGATTTCCTGTCTAACCCTCATAGCGAGGAGAACCACAATATATCAGCCTATACGCACCCCATAGAAATGGACAGTCGTATCACACTGACCCCTCAGTTTACTAGACAACACGACTATTGAGCCTTACTCCCTGGACTAGAACATCCCGTCTTCTGGAACCCTACCACAAGGAATATTACTAGACTTTTTAGAGTAAACCTGAATTTTAATATGTGAGAACCCCATGTTACAATAGGGGGTCTGACGGAGAACAAGAGCCAGACACACTTCAAACCATATATCGTCTCACAATGGTAAAATCCACTACAAAATCTACTAAACTCTCTACCAAATCCTCTACCAATCCCACTCAGGCGGATCTGGACAATTTTTTAAAGAAAAAAGCAGGCATGTCGTCTTTGTCCAAAACATCCAGACAACTTTTAATCGAAGAGACCGAGGGGCCGGATCAGGAAAGCGACTGCGAGGGAGGAGGGACGACAATGACCTTCCAATTACCAGATCGTATCTTAAAAAAATATTGCACACAGCATAAAAAATATTGCACACAGCATTGGAACCACTAGTTAAAGAAATGGCGGACATTAAGCAAGATTTGACACACATGGGATGCAGAGTCGAGACTCTAGAAACATCTAACTCAACAGTGATCAAACAATCTAACTCAACCCTCTCTAGCCTCCAGCATCATGAAGATCACCTCAATAAAATTTACTCGATGCTGGAGGACCAAGAGAACAGAGACAGACGTAACAACATGCGCCTAAAAGTGGTACCTGAATAAATAAATCAGGATGCCCTGGCGCCAACTATCATAGACACTTTCCGCTCAATATTAATGCCGGATGATCCCACTGATATGGAATTAGTAAGAATCCATAGAGCACTGCGCCCAAAACCGCCACCAGAAGAACCCCCAAGGGACGTCGTGTGCCGTTTCCTGGATTACAGGACAAGGGATCTGGTCATGAAAAGAGCTAGAGAGGGAGCTAATGTCACCTGTAGTGGCTCAAAGATTCAGATCTACCAAGATCTCTCTCCAATAACCCTAGCCAAATGGCGCCTCTTGAAACCACTCACAACAATCTTCCATCAGAGACATTATCCATACAGATGGCTATTTCCTTTTGGCATATCTGTCACGGCCAATGAAAAGAGACTCCAAGGCAGAACATCGGCTGATATTAAGAGGATGTGCCAGGAGCTTGGTATTGAACTAGAACACTACCCCAATCTGGAAGAGGTGGGAGCCGCTTACCAGCTGAAACCACTCCCGCAACCATCACCCTGGCAGATGAACTTGACACCTAAATCCCAGAGGTCAAAGCGCAAATCATCCAAGATGGCAGAGGCACGAGAAGGAGAAACCCCAAATGGATGATGACCTCCTGAGACCTAAGCATCTCGTCTTTCTTTGAGAAAATCATAACCAAGACTTTTTGAGGTCTCGCGGTCCCCTGACATTATATTACGTGTAAAAAACATAGCTAGATACCATAATATGTGTTCCTTTGTTCTTCCCCTCCCCCTGACGAGATTAGCATCCTGAAGTCAAAATGAGATGCAAATCTCCAACATGAGGGACAAAACTATAAACACCTCATGGATGAGGTGGAGAACTATTTTGTTAGATTGCCTTGATATTTTGAGGGATGTTATATTTCCTCAATCATTTATTAACAACACCGGAGTGTGTTGGCTCTTGTTGTTGGTTTTATTTGAACACAGGCTTTCTTATACTTGAATAATTTGTTGTACGTATCTAGGGCAAGTTAGCCATATAGAGTTAACTAATGATTTAATGAAAAACCCTCTCTGTTGGTCCCCCACAAATGGCCAACCCCTCGCACGAGAGAGGAATGAATGGGACAGAGATGAGTCTGACTGTTAAGACTCCCTGGCCAATACAGGGGTTAAATTGTAAGACGTTTATATATGCAAGAATTACATTTCATTTGTACGTTCAAGAAAAAATACTTTTATTGTTTCTTTTTTCTTTCCCTACTCTTTCCCAACCACCCCCGTCTTGGAATTCCGCGCAGAGGGTCTCCTATACAACAACTACACCCACCCAATCAACCTCCATGACTACCAAACGTAAGTTATATCATGTTATATCACACAACATACATGGCCTTAATTCCCCAATTCCTAGGTCACAGACATTGTATTTCTTCAAGACGGCTGGCTTTGATGTCCTACTTTTGCAAGAAACTTTCTTACTTATTGAAAAATTGGTGGACCCGGAGGGCCGATATTTATTTATAAAAGGTTTACTAGAAGGCACTATGGTCACACTGGGAAGTCTGTATGCCCCAAATAAAAAACACGAATCCTGGATGAAGAAGACCCAGCATAAACTCTCATTATTCGCAGAAGGCCCAACTATGATAGGCGGTGACATAAACATTGCACTAGAACCTCTATTAGACACATCATCTGGGAAAAGTAATACCTCATGGCGAGAGTTAGCTCGAATTAGGTCTTCCCTTCACACAGCAGATTTAATAGATGCATTGCGCTACTTTCATCCGAAAGATAGAACATACACGTATTACTCCCATCCCCACAACAATTACCATCGGCTGGACTATTTATTTATATCTAAATCTTTACTCTCAGCTGTTGTAAAAACTGAAATCCTCCCAGCATTGTACTCGGATCATACAGTGGTGTCTATGGCACTGAGGTTTGGAAAAACCTTCCCGAATTCTAGGACTCTTCTGAGCCTGAAAGACATTAAAACTAAAATACAATTAGCCATTAAGGACTACTTTCTAACTAATAACACTCCAGACATGAATCCCACTATAATCTGGGAGGCTCACAAGGCAACACTAAGAGGCATAATAATATCGCTGGCATCATATCAAAATAAACAGAGGAATCTAGAAACAGAATCATTATGTAAAGAAATAATAGATTTAGAAATTCAACACCAAAAAACATTGGCTCAACCAACTATGATAAAACTAACCGAATGTAGACAACGCCTTAAAGATCTGCTCAACAAGAAATCAGCGAAATATTTGACTAATTGAAGGAACCGTCTTTTAGTACACGGTGTTAAGGCTTCCAAACTCATGGTCGCATTGATCAAAAAACGACAGTCCCGGACATTTATTCATAAAATTAAGACTGAGTCGGGTCACATGACGCAAAACTATGAACAAATCTCAGCAGAATTCTTGTAATTCTATAAAAATCTGTACCAATTAAGACCACACGAACCCGACACAGTCCTAAATCAAAGGAGGTCAGAAATTGATGCCTTCCTCTCTTCACTGTCTTTACCAAAATTAGATGAAAATCAGCAGAAGTGGTTGACAAGGCCCTTTGAGCCTGAGGAACTCCAGTCCATCCTGTCGAAGGGCCAGACGGATTCCCACTCATTTATTATAAGACATACTACCCGGACCTGAACTCGCAACTACTGAAAATGTATAATGCAGTTTTAAATGGAAGCTCTCTCCCCTCCCAATGCCTTGAGGCACATGTCACATGCAAGCAGAATCCTACATTTAATGCAATATGCAAAACTTCATGATAAACCAATGGTCCTGCTGAGTACGGACGCCGAGAAGGCCTTCGATTGGGTGGACTGGACATTCCTCTGTAGCACACTAGCTGCTTTCTGCATTCCGCCCCTCTTAATAGAAGCTATATTCAAAATGTACGATACACCGTCAGCAAAATTGAAAATTAATAATATACTTTCTAACCCCTTTCTGATACAAAACGGTATGAGGCAGGGGTGCCCTTTGTCACCCCTATTATTTGTTCTAGTGATGGAACCGCTACTACAAAGCATACAGATGAACAAAGAAATTAAAGGAGTCCAACTTGGCAAAATTCACCACAAGTCCGCTGCATTTGCGGACGATCTGTTAGTGATCCTATCTGACCCAGAAAAGGGTATCCCTGCCTTAGTACAAACTCTAGAAAACTATAGCCAACTTTCCAACTATAAGATTAATCTATCCAAATCAGAAGTTCTAAGTCTAAATGTTCCCAAAGCCACCATTGACAAATACAGACGTATATATCCCTTTGCATGGCCAAATAAATACATTACATACCTGGGCATCAAGATAGGTCATACAGTTAAAGATCTCCTCACTCTCAACATAGAACCAACATTAGGAAAGGCAATCGAGACAGTCAAATCATGGAGAACCCCCTATCTATCATGGATTGGGAGGAAAAACTTACTTAAAAGTATAATATTACCCAAATTCCTATACCTATTCCAAATGCTTCCGATACACATACCAGAACGAATCTTAAACAAAATACATACCTTTATATTAAATTTCATTTGGAACAACAAAAAACCACGAATTAAGTTTCAAACACTTGCATTATCAAGGGATAAGGGGGGTATGGGGGCGCCAGACATACATAAATATTATAGAGCAGCCATGCTGACTAGAGTCATAGACTGGATCAGGAGGCCAACACACAAACTATGGCTCGCCATTGAAGACTCTATATCACACACACCTTTGCGATCATTAGCATTATTACCAGACTTGTACAACAGGTCGACTTCAAACAAAAACATCTTCACAAGAGCCGTAGCAGAAGTATGGAGTAAAGAACACAACGTGCTTCTACCCCCATTGACCCCTATCTTAAATTTGCAAGACCTTGTTGGCCAACTCTTAATGAAAAACACAATGACTAACCCTGCAGATCAAAGACGGATAATATCTACTCCCATTCCAATTGATCACTTATTAATAGAAGGAGCACTCCTTTCATATGAAGAAATACAGCAATCGGAATCTCTGCCAGCTATTTCAATCATTCAATATGGTAAATTGAAAGCATATGTCCACAAACATCTGAAGGAGATGAACTTTTCTAGACCCCTAACACTATTTGAACAATTATGTACACAGTCACAAACACCTAACAAGGTACTATCCCTGATGTATAAACAATTAATACTAGAAAATGCACATGTTAAGAGAGACTTTTTGGGCCTCTGGGAAAGAGATCTCCAGATTGAGTTTTCGGACCAACAACTTAACCAAATTTATAGAAGATCTCACGGCCCCTCTCCTTGCGTAAAACTACAGGAAAATGCCTACAAAGTGGTAACAAGGTGGTATCGTACCCCCGAATTGTTACATAAATGGCGCCCCTCGACGCCGGATTCCTGCTGGAGATGCAATTCTGCTCTGGGAACATATCTACACATATAGTGGCAATGCCCTTTAACACAAGAGCACTGGAAAACGGTTTCCGTGGTGCTTACAGATGTTCTGCAACGCAAAGTGGAACTGACACCTCTATCAGCATTGCTAAACCTGTTTATTTGGCCGAAAGAACCATTTATATCTAGATTGGCTTCAAACATTATAACCGCCTGTAGGCTCCCTATCTCCACTCACTGGAACTTGAGCCGGATCCCAACTAAGTCTCAATTAACTAGAGAAATAGATACTGTGTACCATACAGCAGAAGTCTCAGCCTTCTCGTTCAGTTCTTATGATTCTTTCGAGAAAACCTGGACGCCTTGGATATACTATAGATCGACCCTGGAATTCATAAGAAACTCTATAATTGAATGACTTTAATGTGGAGAGACCCTCTCGCGGACCCCTTCCTCGCGGACCCCTTCCTAAGGTTCCCTAACCCCCCATTATCACCAACCCCCACATCTAAACCTTACCTAGTTCTAACCCTATCATTTCTATTGGTTTCTATTTTAACATTTTTGATATTATTTTAGTTCCTTATCAAAAAACAGTGGAGGATTGTACACTATGATATATGGTAAAATTGTTTATAAGTTATTGACACCGTTTGTGAAACCAATGTATACATTTTCCCTATGTGAGGGATGATTTACCAGCTGTAAGTCTTCTACTGCTTAATAAAAAGAACATTAAAAGAAAGAGATATAATGGAGCACTTTGAGTTTCAAATTTAGCGCTGTAAGTGAAGCGCTATTCTCATTGGTCGCTGTGTGCTGGCGCCAACCAATGAGAATAGCGCCTCACTTACAGCGGTAAATTTGAAACTCAAAGTCCTCCATTATATCTCAATGGGAAGTGAGGCGCTATTCTCATTGGTCGCTGTGTGCTGGCGCCGACCAATGAGAATAGTGCCTCACTTCCCATTGAGATATAATGGAGGACTTTGAGTTTCAAATTTACCGCTGTAAGTGAGGCGCTATTCTCATTGGTCGGCGCCAGCACACAGCGACCAATGAGAATAGCGCCTCACTTCCCATTGAGATATAATGGCCAGCATTCCATCCTCCTTCCTCATTTCCCCACTGATGACCACTTATCGGTAGTCACATCATGCTTTCACCCGCAACGACATCGTAGGAGCGATGCCAAATCAGACACTCTCCAGCGATATGTTGGCATATACTGTATCGTAGCGTGTGACGCCCGCCTAATCCATATATATATGTGGATTACACACACATATATATGTTCAGATTTGGGAGGGGGGCGCCGATACACACCTTCCGAAGACGCCGATCGTTGCCTAGAGACGCCCGGGACTCAGAGTCACGCCTTCCCGCCGCACTGCGCATGCGCGGGCCGGCCTCGCGTCAGGAAGAGCGGGGCGGGAAGATTCAAATGGGCACCCCCGCTCTTCAAATCAATATTGCGCCCATTAGGGCGTTATGAACACTGCGAGGCGGGGGGAGCGCGGCCCTGGAGACACCGCCTTCCTGACAAGAACGTCCCACTGTCACAGAAAATGTAAGTTTACAAAGGGTTTTATTCAGCTTCTATAAAGCCCTATTAGGACAGGCAGGGATGGTTAGGGAACTAGTTAGAGGCTGTAGGGGCAGGTAGTGATAGTTTAGGGGCCATAGATTAGGTGACAGGTTCCCTTTAAGGCTCGTGTATTATTATGCAATGGCAACTACTATTATGATGTCCAAGCTACTGAAACCAGGCTGTGTGACTGGTGGTGGGGAGAGGTTGGCGCCCTCTGAAGGTGACTTCGGGTATGAGCTGCTTTGTTCTGTGGTGAGGATGTGGAGCCGTGGGTGTACGTGGGGGGGGTTGTGTGTTGTGTTGCGGGGCTATGTTTCCCGTAGTGATTTCTCAGCTGTCTGCTGGGAAGTTATCATGGGGAGCTGTGCTCTCGTGACCTCACACTCCCTAGCATCACTGTGCATCCTTGGCTCTGCGTCCCAGCTTGCAATGGGACGGTCCACTTTTTTGGGGGCACTGAGGAGTGGCTCTGTCCTCCTACCTCCTACCAGTGGCATCAATATTTCACAGTGGACTAAGCAACATTTAGTCTTTGATTGCAGTTGGCGATCATCATTTACTATGAAAATTTAATGCTGCCACTGCTTGGGCTCTTCAAACTATTCTTTAACAAGATTAATGTGTATCAGTAATATATGGTGAGCCCATTGATACAAAAAAATAATTTTATATGTGTTGTGCTTATTATACATAATTTACACACACATCTAGTTGCCATATAATATTTATTGTATGCTACAATTGATGCACCCCCAGGCTATTGGGTACTCGGGAGCTGGCCGCTGCGGTCTCGGGAATATCACGGTAGTCGCGACCCGGTCCCGTGGCCCGGGATCCTTCCTGCTGGGGACTGTGACTTGGGGCAGCATGGATGGTAGGCCCTCCTCGTGTAGGGCTGAGGGTCCCCAGGGCAGGAGTAGTAATTGTGGATGGATTGTTGGGTGGGGCTTTGTGAGGGATCGTGCTGGGTACAAGTCACTTCCAAGCTGCAGCTCCTCCAGCCAGTGTGCAGGGCTGACCGTCTGTGGCTCCTCAGGTGGGATTCAATTGCAACATTTGCTGCTGCAGCTCCCCAGAGTGCTGGGTGTCTTAGTGCTGGACGTGGTGCTGGAAAGGAACAGTCTCAGGCAAGTGTGAGCTTACTGGGTACTTTATTTTAGGTCTTTCCAGGACAACAGTTTACAGTTCTTTCCAGTTACAGTTCACACAATTTACACTTCAGCACTGCTCTGGGCTACTCAAACTGTGCAGCTCAGGTAGCTTTTCTGTGTTGCTCCCTCAAAGTCTTTTCAGGCCCTTCTCTCAGTATTAACGTAGTACCTCACCCACGGGTTCGGTCTGGTCGTCGCGGACTCGTCGGTGAATATATTTCCCTTACAGTCAGGGTCAGCAGTCCTAGTATGATGGCTGTGTTCCTAGTCCGTGGTGGAAAGTTAGGCTGCAGAACATAAAGTTTCTGCCCCAAATCGGTGTGTCTCGTGATTAGGGTATAGAATCCCTGGTCACCTCTTCAGAGCCGGTTCTCTGGTGTCGGCCTAGCCCTCCAGTGTCCCAGGTTCAGGTATTTGGGCACACCAGGCTCCTTCTGTCTGACACTGTGCTAAGGGTCCCTCCACGCAGCACGGGTCTATCTGGCTGCTGGGCCCTTGTCCTCCCACCTTCCTTAGCTGTAGGGTCTCTTTTAGTATTTTCCCTTCCTGTCGCTATCAGGCTGTGAAGTAGGCTTTCTCTCCAGGGGTCTGTGCCTCACAAGATTCTGCATCTCCAGGGAGCCTGAAGCTGTCTGGGAAGTCTCTCTCTGTTCTCCTTCTACTCAGCTCCACTCTACTTCTCACTCTCTTTCTGCTCTACCCCTGTGTGTTCCTGAGTTTTGTTTAGGTCACTCCACCCACTTTGTCAGTGTCCTCCTACGTTCCACCCACTGTGCTACACCCACCATCCCTTGCCAATCCTAGAGTCCCAGACATAGGGTCAGTGTTTGTGCGGTGTGGGCGTTTTGCAACCTTGCTTACCTGGCTGCACTTCCTTCTTGTGGCCTCCTGGTCGCAGGGGCACCACACAAAGATGATAAATTAAATTAATCTGTAGTGATTTTGAATTATGATGTGGTATATTATACGAGTTTCTATTAAATGTTTTATTTCTCCTTCGCCTCATTGGGGGACACAGGGCCGTGGGTGTTATGCTGCTGTCCACTAGGAGGCGAAACTAAGCAGAATCTGCAAAAGAGTTACAGTGGCTCCTCCTCTGCAGTATACACCCCTGGAGCAGGCAGTGCCTCACCAGTTTTTGCTTAGTGTCTGTAGGAGGCACATCTAGATTTTATTCTTCTCTCAATTTTTCACTTTTTAATTTTTTCTTCAATAGAAGAAAAGTGGGTCCGGCGTGGCCCCGGCATGCTCCTTTCTCGGCCTCCCATTGCTGGAGGTGCTGAGTTAAAGTCGAGATATCGTTACATATGCCGCCCTCCTTTCTCGGCATCCCACTATTGGGGTGCTGGGTTAAAGTTGAGATAGACCAGCATTCCATCCTCCTTCCTCATTTCCCCACTGATGGCGACGTGAGTTAAAGTGAGGTTCTGCAGCATCTCCTCCCACGCAAAGGAATTATGCTGTGACAAAGACTGCAGGATGAGGAGCAACAGCACCCTCCCCACTTTACCTGGCGGTACTTGGGTTGAGACATCTTTAAGGTACCCCCTGAGATCCCTGCTGCTACAGGATTGCAAACGTTCCCTGGACCCCTATGGAGCTCCCCAGGGATTTTTCCCGCCACTATACCAGGGATATTGACGGCAGATCCAGTGCTCCGGGAACTCCGTGCTGGCACTCTCCCTCCCTTCTCACCCCTGCAGGGGTCTGATGGTCGAAACCTGCTCCAGCCCGCATACAGCCCTGCAGTGCATGGCGTTGTGTGCTCCGCAGTACCAGTGGGGTCAATGTCTTTAATAAGTGTTTCTTTATAGGGGGGGTCTCCCACTGTGGAAGTTCCGGACACCCGTCCGGACTTCCATGCCTGCCTGTCCTCGTTTTTCGGGGCCGTACTGTAATCTAGGCCCCGGCTTGGGCCTACATTGCCGCAGCGCCTCTCAGCTCCGCCTCCCGACCGCCCACCGGATGACGCTGCGGACGCGTCATCGAGAGGCGGGACGGTTATTCCTGGCGCCTTCTCGCTTGCATCGCGAGATCTCCTGCGCGCCCTGAAATCTTATGTCCCGCCTCTCCTCCGCTCTTCCACTGGAAGTCGGCAGTCTCCATGGCATCAGGATGGAGTCCTGTATCAGAGGCAGGCAGCCATGCAGGTACATGGGGGATCCGCAAGGGGGACACAGACTGGTCAGATTTCTGATCAGTCATCTCCCACACTATGGGCAGCATGTGTCAGCAGCGACAACGCTGTATCAGAGGCAGGCAGCCATGCAGGTTCACGGGAGATCCGCACAGGGGACACAGACTTGTCAGATTTCTGATCAGTCGGCTCCCACACTATGGGCAGCATGTGGCAGCGGCGACGACGCTACAAGGTTACAGACAGCACGATATTAGCGCTGCAGGACTGCTGGCCAATCTAGTGCTGCCATTGCAGGAGTAAGCAGCTCTATAGTTTACTGCTAAATAAGCTAGCCTGCTTCTCACCGTATATTGTGTCAGTGAGAGCATTATAGGTAGTACGAGACAGTGTGGCAGTGCTGCCCTGCATAACGGGCCATTCCTTCCTTCTCCTCGGACTGACTTCATCTAGTCCGTGCACTACTATGGCTTCTGAGGTTCTATTACAGCCCCTTCATGCTTTCAGTCTAACTTAGACTAGGACTGTGAGACGTCCTTAGGTCTAGAACAGCCAGAACCTAACATTCTAGTAGGAGATATAATGGCATCCAGTGGTCAGGTCCTGGATATCTCCAATTGAGGCTCCAGACACACGGTGTCTTTTAAACGTGCGATGACGGCGTACATATTTTGCAAATGATTCTGTTTTCAGGGTTTTTTCCCAAACACCCTGCTCTAACCCTGAGAAAACAAATTAATGCACGTTATCTATTTTCCCGGCTGCGATCTCAACTAGGCCACATTACCTCAAGCGTCTCCCCAGTATCCTGACTTGCAATACTATCCTTAGGCCCACGTACACCAATCCTGCTCCGGCAAACCAGGCAGCTCAGGTCGCAGACACAGCCGACTACGTAATACAGCAACCTTTTATTTTGGCCAATCGCACAGCATTAGCAGCTGTCAATACTATTGCCATTTACCGTGCACCTCCATAGCAAGAATGGCCGTCACGCCGTCACACACGGCCTCCAAAAGAATCTCCCACAGGATTCAGCTACCTCAGCGGACGTCTGCTCAGAGAACAACTGCACTGATTGACTTTAGATGCCACGGAAGGCAAATACGCTTATTTCCTTCAGCACACTGCCAGGCGGCCCTTCAATCGCCGCCAGTAAACAAAGGAGCCCGCTGTGACGCAGTGGGTTACCACCTCTGGCAATGGCCCGAGATAGGATGCTGACCCCGATTTCACTACCCCTTGGCCTTGCGACGATAAGCAAAGCGGTGGACACAGTGGTTTCCACTTGCTTACCATCTTTCTGTTACTTATCGACTGGTTCACAACCTCAGACTGGTGATCGAACGCCACGCAGAGGTTGCTCGGCCTGGCAGAGACAATCTCGCCAATTTACGCCCAAGCGAACCTTACAGGCCTTCTGTTCCCTTATTCCTACAGCACCACTTGTAAGAGGTTGGGCTGTCCTATTATCAGCACCTTTTCAGTTAAAAAAAAAATAAAATTACCAGTGAAGGCCCAAGCATTCTTCACAGTGATTAAGTCTTTTCTCAGCTCGGGAGTCTTGGTACCCGTACCAGGCGAAGGGTGTTTTTTTCTCCATTCGCCTTCCACGACAGCATTGGAGGATGTCGTCCACGCCCTATTGGGGGACAGGAACACAGAGAGGTTAAAAGCCCCTCCCCTTCCTCAGTTCTCCAGTGTCTTCCTGTCCCCCTTGGGGCATGGAGAGGTTCCAGTGCTGTCAGGCCGGCAGAGGCAGCATTGGGGTGTACTTACAGCAGGGCCAGGGATGGACGTCGGGGGCGGCCTCCTCCTCCTTCTCGGGGCTCCCATGGTGGGACCATCCGGCCTTCCTGCGTCCTACGGGGCAAAGCAGCCGTGTATTGCAACGCCGGAGGCCTGTTCAGCTCTCCGGCGTCTCCCTCCTCCAGCTGCGGTTCCTGGAGCATGCATCAGAGGTGCCGCGAAGGCACTTCCGGTTTTGGGGGTGGCACTTCCGGTTCCGGGATGGCACTTCCGGTTTCGGGCAGCGGCTCCTGTACGGGCTGTGGCAGGCTGGGCGCGGCTCCAGGGAACCCAGCAGGACTTTCGCGCGCTACTGCCCGCGGCCGGTGAGCAGGAGGAGGGAGGGAACAGGTGTTTCTCGTTGGGGGCACGGTACTTCTGGATAAGTACCCGCCGGAAGCTACACCCAGGTAAGGCTGATCCCTGAAACATGGAGGGTGATAGGCTTCCACCTCTGCTTCTGCAGAGCCCAGCATTCCCCCAGCTCATGTAAGTGTTTCTGGGGGTGGTCACAAGGGGTAGAGTTATTTAGGCCCTGCACTCACACTGGGACCCCCTTCTCTTCCCTTTTTGTCTATAGGGAGATGAGGGACGTCTGTGAAAGGGAGCAATAATGTGGCTGCGGCACAAAATTTCCCTCTTCCTACAATAAGGTGTCGGCCATGACTGACAGGGTTGTCAGGATGGACTCCCCATCCTTGCTTGAGGAGCTCCAATCCATTAGGGAAGAGGTGCAGGCTTCTATCTCGGCACTGCGGGGGTTTTCTGCAGCTTCCGGGCCTTCCCCTCCGTAAGAGAGGAAGCTCCAGGATTGTGGCTCTGTGGATCTCATGGAGGCTGGCCAGAGCTCAGCGTTAGAGGACGGCGAGGATATTGCCGCTGTTGCCTCTGTCCAGACACGAGAATCTGGACACTACTATTTTTCCACAGAGTCCATGGGTGCATTGGTGGACACTGTCCATTGTACCATGGGAGTAGAGGTGGTGGAATCCCCTTCTTCTGTGCAGGACTAAATGTTCAAAGGCCTGAAGGTTAAGCGGCTCACCCCATCCGAGTGGATTGGAGGGTGATGACTTTCTGGGAAGTCCCGAAGGTGGACATCCAGGTGGCCAGGGTAGCAATCAGCTGCCATTGTGAACCCATTGTACATGCCCTTGACACACTGTTGAGGCTAAGCAGCAGGAGCCTCAGTCACGGGCTGGATGGGAGACCTCATGAGAGACCCAATGGGAATCTCTATGGAAGTCTCTATAAAGTCAATGGGACTTCTAACATGAAGGTCTATGGCAGTATTCCATTTGGGAAGCTTAGCATATAAGAACGCGTTGCCTTTTGAAGATTCCTCCCGGTTGAAGGACCCCCTCGTTCGTAAAATGGAGAGTGTCCTCAAAAAATCCTGGGAGGCGGCAGCTATGTCTTTAAAGGTGAACATTTCCTCTAAATGTGAGCAGGTCTCTCTTTAAGTGGCTCACCCAGCTGGGAGAATTCATCCTGCAGGGTACTCCCAGGGAGGAGCTTTGGACTCCATGCCACTTCTGAGACGTGCTATGGGCTTCCTGGCCGATGCCTCTGCTGAGTTGTTCCGCGTTGGCGCCAGGTGCGCAGTATTGGCTAACGCAGCTCGCAAGGCAGTGTGACTTACAATGTGGAATGGGGAAGTCACGTCTAAGGCTACCTTCACATTACGATTTGAAGGGAGCCGATGCTGTCCGATATAAATCGGACAGCATCGGCTCCCTTCTGATGCCTGGAATCGGGTGCCAAATAGGCACCCGATTCCGGCATAAAATCGGCGCCGGGCTGCAAAAAAAATAAAAAAAAATAAAGGTTATTCTCACCTCCCCCCGAGCCCCCGCCGTCTTCCGCCATCTTCTGCCATCTTCTTCTAGGCTCTCGGTGGCTCCCGCAGGCTGCCGGTGTCAGCAGAGGTGTACCTCTGCTGTACACAGGACCTGCGGTGATGTCACAGTCACGTGACCGCGGGTTCACCATGGTGAACCCGCGGTCACATGACTGTGACATCACCGCAGGTCCTGAACAGCAGAGGGAGCACTCTGCTGACACCGGCAGCCTGCGGGAGCCACCGGGAGCCTAGAAGAAGATGGCGGAAGACGGCGGAAGACGGCGGGGGCTCGGGGGGAGGTGAGAATAACCTTTATTTTTTTTTTTTTAACCCTTGTGCTCCTAGTTAGGAGCAGTTTTACTGTACTGAGCATGCTCAGTACAGTAAAACGGGGTCCGAGGAGACATAGATGTTTCCTCGGACCCTTCTCCATAGGGCCCCATGTTATAGGGATCGGGTCAGATCGGATGTGCACTAAATGCCATCCGATTTGGTCCGATCCGAATCTATCAGATTTTATTTTCGGTGCTAAAATCGGAGCAGGCTCCGATTTTAGCACCGATAATAAAATCGGACAGAATCGGATCGGACCAAATCGGATGGCATTTAGTGCACATCCGATTTGGTCCGATCCCCATAGGGATACATGGGGTCCGAAAATCGGTCCGATGCTGTCCGATTTTTTTCGGACAGCATCGGAAAGGCAAAAATCGTTATGTGAAAGCAGCCTAAGCTCCAGCTGTGTGGCCTCCCCTTTCAAAGGGCATTGGATGACATCCTGGAAAAGGTGTCAGACCGGAAAATGTGTCTCCCGGAACAGGAGCCCTTTCGGAGGCAGTCCTTTTGGCTTGAGCGCAGCCAACCCTCCCAGTCTAAAGGGAAGGGTAAGTCTGGTCACTGGGCATTCCAGTACGGGGACAAGACCCGTAATATCTTGCTCCCCCAGCAGCAGCATCACCTGCCGCCCCTAAACAAGGCTGCCTTCCCCATTGCGGGGCGGCTCCTGCGGTTTCTGCCACAGTGGCAAGCAATCTCCTAGTGCCCTTGGATCCTCTGTACCATTTGGCAGGGTCTACGCTTGGAATTCGAGAGCCAGCCCCTCCGTGTCTTCGAGTCCTCTCCCTTCCTCAGGGGGACTCTCGCACGGTTTTTCGTGTCGGGTCTGCGACACCTGTTTGATTCGGGTGTGGGGTCCCCGGTTCCTCCTGGAGAGGAGGGCTAGGGGCGCTACTCCAGGTTGTTGTGGACCTCCAGAACGCGTATTCTCATGTCCCCATTCACCCATCCCACAAGCGCTTTCTGCGATTCACGATCTCCGGGGCAGGCGGGACCATTCTCGGCTTAATGTGCTGCCCTTTGGGATTTCGTCGGCCCCAGAGGTTACCAAACTCATGGGGGAAGCGATCACATTCATCCAGACCCAGGGGATATGTATGCTTCCCTATTTAGACGACATGTTGTGGGTGGCTCCTTCGGCAGTGCTTCTGCGCACAAAGGTCTCCAACACATTGGAGATTCTTCAGTTCCTGGGATGGGTACCCAATCTTCGGGAATCGGAACGGGTGCCTGCAACCCAACGTCAATTTTTGGGAGTCTTGCTGGCCTCCTCCAGACAGACCTCGTTCCTTCCTGCGGCATATCAGCTTTTGTGCCGCGTGAATCTGACCCGCTTCTGGGCAAGGGGGTCGCCCTCCTGTTAGGGGCCATGACAGCCTGCATTCAGTCAGTAACATGGGCTCAGGCTCCTTCCCGACTGCTCCAGGAACACATACTGAGTTCCTGGGACAGACCTCAGAATTCCTTAAACTCGCGGGTCCGGACCCGGGGCAGGTGGTAACCTCGCTTTCCTGGGGATGAATCCCAGACACCTTCCTGTGACCTCCGTTCCCACTGATGCCAGCGGTTCCGGTTGGGGCACGAGGGTGGATCGTACACCGTTCCAGGGGATTTGGAGTCGCTCGGTCAGTCGCCAGTCTTCAAACTTCTGGCAGTGGAGGAAGCGCTTCTTGCTGCAGCTCACGTTCTCCGGGGTCATCATGTCATGGTCCTGTCAGACAACGTGACTACGGTTGCTTTCTTGCGGTACCAAGGCGGTACTCGTGGCTTACACTTGCAGGGGCTGGCAAGACTGTTCTTTTTGTGGGCAGTACGCCATCTTCTCTCCTCCTCGGCAGTACATCTGAAGGGAATGGCCAATGTACAGGCAGATTTCTTGAGCCGCACGGGGGTCCACCCAGAAGAATGGTGCTTCCATCCGGAAGTATTTCGCTCTCTTACGGACAGGTGTCCTTTCGATCGACCTGTTCGCTTCGGGCTCGAATACAAAGGTGCCAACCTTTTTCTCCCTGGCGCAGTTGGACCATCCTCGGGGGCTGGACGCTTTTCCCCATCCCTGCGACTTCCGGTTGGTGTATGCCTTTCCTCCAATCCCACTACTTCCCAAGACATTGCAACGGATTCGGGCGGAGGGGGTGACACTATCCTGGTGGCTCCCCTGGGGCCCAAACTGGCGTGGTACGATGCCATCCGAGAGCTGGCCCTGGAGGGACCGATTATGTTAGCCCACAGTCTCAACCTACTGTCCCAGGGTCCTCTGTTTCACCCGGGCTTTCAGTGGCTCATTCTGGCGGCCTGGCCGTTGCGACCGGGATCCTGAGGACCAAGGGTCTCTCCCAGGCAGTGATCCGCACGCTTCAGCAGAGCAGGAAGCATGTGACAAACGCTATTTACGGGAGGGCTGGAATCGGTTCCTGTCCTGGTGTGCTCCTTCCGTCCCGACCATGCATTATCCTAATGTGGCCCAACTCTTGGATTTTTGCAGCGTAGCTTGGATTTGGGGCTTCGGCCGAGCACTCTTTATGTACAGAGGTCGGCACTTGGGGCGGTTTTTACCCAGGATCTTGCTTCCCATCCCTGGCTCAAGCAGTTTTTTTTTTACTTCTGCTTGGGGGTGGCGTCCCCGGATTCAGCCTTCTGTCCCTCCCTGGGATTTGATGCTTGTTCTCCAAGGGCTTGCTCGAAGTCCCTTTGCACCCTTGTCTGCTGCATCCCTTACGTCTCTCTCTCACAAGGTGGCGTTTTTGGTGGCCATCACTTCTGCTCCCAGAGTTGGAGAACTGCAGACACTCTCTGTTCGGGCTCCGTGCCTCGTGGTGTCCGTTGTTCGCATTACGCTTCGGTTGCATTCATCTTTTCTTCTGAAAGTTGTCGGCTTTCCATCGGTCCCAGGATGTGGTTCTGCCTTCAATTTGTCAATCTCCTGCTAATGCGGCTGAGGCCGTGTTTCACTCCTTCGATGTTCGTCGGACTGTCCTCCTCTATCTTCGAGAGTCTGCTTCCTGGAGGTTAGCTCAGAACCTGTTTGTTTGGCTTTTGGGAATAATACAGGGAAGAAGACTTCCCAGGCTACCATCACTTCCTGGATCACGAAGGTGATCTGTGAGGCCTACGTCGCTCCGGTCCTTGCTCCTCCGGTGGGGTTGAAGGCTCCTTCAACTCGGGCTGCTGCTACTTCCTGGACGGAGCAAGCTGGAGCTTCATCGGAGCTGATTTGCAGAGCGGCAACGTGGTAGCCTCTCCTCACTTTTTCTCGCCTTTATAGGTTAGATCTGTCCTTCAGTCGGGATCTGTCCTGTGGTAGGAGAGTCCTACAGGCAATAGTCCCACCCTGAGGAGTATCGGTGGTATTCCTCCAATGCTGCCGTGGAAGGCGAATGGAGAAAACTGAATTAGTCCTTACCGGTAATTCCTTTTCTTGGAGCCTTCCACGACAGCATCAGTTTTCCCCCTTGTTGGTGTTTGGATCCGGTTTGTATCAGATAATCCATGGCTAAGGGTGATCTTGGTAAACACTGGAGTACTGAGGAAGGGGAGGGGCTTTTAACCTTTCTGTGTTCCTGTCCCCCCAATAGGGCATGGACGACATCCTCCAATGCTGTTGTGGAAGGCTCCAAGAAAAGAAATTACCGGTAAGGACTAATTCAGTTTTTGGCAGTTTCTATTCCAATCTTGTTAGTCTCCAAAGAGAAAAGTACAATACAGCCTCTACTAGACCTACACCAACTGGACAGGCTTGTCCAG
This sequence comes from Allobates femoralis, assembly GCA_033576535.1. NCBI lineage: Eukaryota > Metazoa > Chordata > Amphibia > Anura > Aromobatidae > Allobates > Allobates femoralis. Next base: position 422,547,180 of record JARQOC010000004.1, on the reverse strand, counting down.
GTAAGCCATTTCCGCATGGACTCTCTTCACTCCATATTTGCGTCTAGGAAATAGAACAGGGAATAGAATAGAATTCCTCACATCCAGGAATCTACAGGACGTCTACCTGCAATCAACAAGAACGCTGCCAATGAATGGCATCTCCGCTCGGCTTGGCTGCAGGTCCAGGAGTTTCCTGAAGTATTCATACATGTCATGGCGACCGTCCTGATTATCCTTCATTCTAAGGGTGTCGTCGCACTTCCATTCCTGAACGACCTGCTCATCGAAGCACCGACCTTCTGTGAATATGAACAGCGTCTTCTTCAGGGTTGGCACTCTGAAAAATGATCGGCTAACTGGTCAACCTCCACTGGCCTACTCCAATTCCGACTTGGTCCCCGGTCTTACTTAAACTGCATTTCACTACTTCAACAGCCTGAGTCAACCTTCCTCAAGATGTGGCATGAGCCCTTCGACTATGAGTCCGTGCCTTTCTTTCGCCGAGTTCCGCAGTCTTTCAGAACTGCCATAAAAGTTCTCGGCGGAATTGTGGCAGCAACAGCAGCAGTACCCTTCCTCAGCTGCACCTCGCATCAAGTCATAGGAAAAGAAATCCCGGTCTTTCGACGAAAGGTTTCACTGCCAGAATCGGCCAGGCAGTCCCTCTACCGGTAACTCTGGCCGCTTTCTCTCTCTCTCACGCGGGGAAAGTCTTCCTCTACCATGTTAGAACGTCTTGACCACCGATGTGAGTCTATCTGGATGCGGCGTGATACGCCCACATCTCAGGATACGGGACTTGGCGTCCCACCTGGAATTACAGATGCCTATCCGTCCATTGAAGATCGGGCGGTCTCTCTGCCACTAAAGCTCTTCTGCCTTCTTCTCGCAGGGGGGGGGGGTTGCTGGCCTCCAGCGCTGTCCGGGGGCGGGGTGCGATGTGGTGCTCTGGTGGCCTGGTGAGCCGCGCCGAGTGCGCTCCAGGTATATGGAGGGGCAGAGGAGAGGAGGGGCGTGATCAGGCAGGGGAAGCAGGAAGCAGGAAGCAGGAAGCTTCCCTTGCCTGACCCTCCTTTCCTCTGACAACTGACAACGGCTTACGGGGGTCGGCTGGGGGCCCCCCTGCAGACTTGAAGGGGCCCCCTACCTGCTCGGGGCCCTGGTGCAGCTGCACCAGCTGCACCATGGTAGTTCCGCCCCTGGTCAGACATTAGTACGGCAGTGGCATGTGTGGACCACTAAGGCGGAACCCGCAGTCTCCAGGCGATGGCAGAAGTTCATTTACTAGGCATAATTCACGACCTCAGTACTGTCGGCCATCCACATACCGTGTATGGACAATTGGACTGTGCATGTCCTCAGCTGCCAAGTGATGGACTCAGGGGACTGGTCCCTACATCTAGACGCCTTCTGACAAGTCGTTAGGACCACATGCACTAGTATTTTTGTTTTGCTTTCTGCCTCTGATACCTAAGGTAGTGAGACAGATCAAGCGAAACTATCACCGGATTATCTTCATGTCCCAAACTGGCCCAGTAGCACTTGGTACGCCGCTCTCGCATCACTCACAGCACACGTGCCCTGGCGCCTACCAGACCGTTCAGTCCTACGCTCTCATCGCCTGTTTTGCCTTCGGACTTCGTCGGCTCTTACTTTGTCTGCATGGCCCTTAACACGTGGGTCTTCGTCCATGTTGGCCTTTTCCCAGGATGTTGTGGCGCCCATACTCAGAGCGGGACACCACCCTCAGTACAGATTTACTACTGTACACAGTACAGCTATCTTGCTTAGTGTGACGATCTACGTCGCTACCCTGGAACTATTCTCTAACAAGAATTCTCAGTTTCCTTCACTTGATCCTAGACTCATGATTGTCCTTCGGCTTTCCCACAAAACAAGTTTTCAGCCTTTTCTGTCCTATTCCTCAGCCACCTTGCTTCAATTCCTGATGTGTAATTCCTTCTCCAAGGTGTTTGTCTTCTACCTTCTCATTCCAGGAGGCCGCTGGACCCGGGTGACCCATCCTCGTCCTCACGGAACTACAAGGGCCATCCTTCAAGCTTCTCTCAGGAATTCCTCTTTCCATACCAAAGAGTCTCCAAGCTTACAGCTTTTTCCTGTACACCGCCACCTCTAGTTTTTCACCAGAGCAAGGTTTCCCTATGGTCTCACCTTCTTTTCTATCGAGGTGGTGTCATCTTTCCATCTGACTAAGAACACTGCTTACCATCACTGTGCTCAGTATTTGTTCATCAGGTCAGCACAGTTTTTTCTTTTTCATATGCTGGGCCTCGTCAAAGCCCTATGTGTCCAGGACAGCATCTCAGGACGTCGGCCTATCTCTCTCTTACTTCTTCCAGAGTGGAAACGCACAGGTTTGCCAGCCTCTGACTTTTCGAGCCAGTTGGATCAGACAAACCCTCCAAGATGCTCTTACCATCGAAAACCCCGCCCCTTCCGGCAGGTCGCAACGCACATTCTATTCTGGCCGTAAGGGCCTCCTAGGCTGTTAAACACCAGGCGTCATCACCACAAGTATGTGAGGCAGCCACATGGTACAGCCTACATATTTTTTCCGCGGCACTATAGTGTTTTTCACTCAGTCTCCGGTAGCGGCAAGTTTAGGTAGACGTGGCCTCCAGGTGCCAGTAGCCCACCTGTAGGTGCATAGTCCTTCAATGCCTTTGTTCAGTGTTAATAGTTCCATTGCTTTTCCCACCCAGGGACTGCTTTAGGACGTCCCACGGTCCTGTGTCCCCCCAATGAGGCGAAGGAGAAAAGGAGAATTTTGTGTACTTACCGTAAATTCCTTTTCTCTTAGCCTCTAATTGGGGGACACAGCACCCACCCTATTGCCCTTGTGGGCCTTTTTCTACAATTCTTACATAGCTTCTCAGCTGTTACATGGTTGACAGGTTTATACCTGTTTATCTATTATAACGCTGTTAAATGTTTAATGAAACTTGTGCCTGTTTGGTTACAGGCCTTGTAGTACTGAGAGCCTGTTTGGTTACAGGCCTTGTTATACAATTATTGCTCCGTTGACTCCTCACGGTTTACACATGTGCCTGCTTAGTTACAGGCCTTGTTGTACTAATATTACTGTGCTAACTCTTACCGGTTACACTGTTATTACCTGTTAGCTATATCTGTTTACACAGGTCGCCTGCGTGGTTACAGGCCCTGTTTTACTGTTATTATCTGTTAATTCTCCTACTGCTTTAGCACAAAACTGGTGAGGCACTGCCTGCTCCAGGGGTGTATACTGCAGAGGAGGAGCCACTGTAACTCTTTTGCAGATTCTGCTTAGTGTCGCCTCCTAGTGGACAGCAGCATAACACCCACGGTCCTGTGTCCCCCAATTAGAGGCTAAGAGAAAAGGAATTTACGATGAGTACACAAAATTCTCCTTTCTCATGCTCCACATTCTGTTTTCTTACATATTCAATTGTTTATTATGAATTATTGTAACGTTCATGGTTTGTCTTAATTTTTTTGTGTATATTTATTACATTTTATTATGTTTGTCTGCACTTTTTCAGTTTGCACTCTGGCACCATATGCAAGTGATTCTAACTAATTGCATTAGCATGGGCTGTTCCTGCCTTATCCACTTGCTCTATAAAACCTTTTGCCATTGTGTATACTGACAGGCTTGAAAAAGGACGCATGTCCGAAACGCGTCGCCGCCATCGACGCTCTCTGCCATAATTGCCGCTTGTCTATGTGAGTTTATGCACTGTTTTGGAACCTGATTCATTTATGATTTTGAAAAAAAATAAATGATTCTTGCAACAATCTCCGGAATCTGAACCAATTTTTTCTATACCTGCGATCCTTAACCAGCTAAGATCCAGAGGTGGGTCAGACAGGGGGACTCAACTGGCGCCGACCAGTTGGTGAATATGGTCGAGAGTTATAGTGCCTCTGAAAGCCTACTCCAAGGGATGCTACCACCTCACTGGGGACGCTACCACCTCGCTGGGTACGCAGGAAGTCGCTTGAAAGTCCTACAAAAACTACTCTTTCTTCAAAAGAAGAGAATGTTGCACCTAGGGGTAGCAGGTGCACAAAGGACTTTGGCGGCGGTATGGTCTATCAGCAAGTCAGCAGACCCAGAGTAAGGTCCCCAACTGGGAGGCAAGGGCCTATCCAGTGTTGGCGATGTTATGGGCTTGGCCACGTAGCAGCTAACTGTCCTATGAGTACAGAGCCAATGGACTGTACTGTTACAAGGCAACTGTCGTTATATGTTAGTCTGTGCTGCGGAGGTCCTCACAGGAACTAAACAACACGTGTGTCGCGTCGAGGTCGATGGCTGTAGTGTGAATGCTGTCCTAGACTCTAGCAGTCAAGTAACTTTGGTACATGCCAGTTTGGTGGACCCTGGAGTACTCACAGACTCAACTGTAGGCATTAGTTGCATACATGGCGATACTAAAAACTACCCCAATGCCTGGGTCACTCTTGCCATGCCATTGGGGGGCCAAAAGACATCAGGCAGCGGTTGTACAGTCTATGTGGCATAGTGTAATCCTGGGGAGAGACTTTCACTTATTCTGGGACTTGTGGAACTTCAAAAATAGCCTGAACACTCTGGTTGAGGATAAACACGTGAATAAAACTCTAGGGCTGGCCCCTGAGCCGTTGGAGCAAGACAACAGGGGGCCAACCTCAGGGTAGCTTCAGAGTCTGTGTACTCTCCCTTGGCTGTGTTTGCGGGCGAGGCAGATGACCAAAGGATGTTATAGAGATACCAGGTCTCGAAGTGGCCCGCGATAGCTTCGGGACTGCTCAACACCAGGATCCTACTCTAACAAGGGCATGGGAAAATATGAAGGTTTCTGAGGGAACCCCATTGTACCCAGGGGCTCAAAATGAGTTCCCACATGTGGCGGTGCAACAGGGCATGCTACATCACATAGACAAAATGAGAGGAATGGTGGTGGAACAGCTAGTGTTGCCCAAAGCCTTCCATCAGGTGGTCTTGGACCTGGTACACAAGGATCCCTTGGGGCTTCACGTGGCTGGAGACAAAAGACCGTATTCTGAAACGTTTCTTTTGGCCGAGCCTGGTGGGAGACATAGCCCAATACTGTCAGTCATGTCCCACGTGCCAGTTGACCGCACCTATGTCCCATTTTAGAAGCCCCCTGGTGCCCTTACCAATAATAGAGATGCCATTTGAGAGGATAGCAATGGATATAGTTGGTCCATTAATTAAATCTGCCAGGGGTCATTAATACATTCTGGTGGTATTGGATTACGTTACCTGTTTTCTCGAGACAGTACCCTTGCGGAATGCCAATGCTAAGGCAATTTCAAAGGAGCTTGTTAATATGTTTTCTCACACAGGCATTCCGAAAGAGATACTTCCGGATCAGGGGACCCCCTTTATGTCTTGGATACTCAAGGACCTGTGTAGACTACTAAAAATCTCCCACCTGCGTACTTCAGTGTATCACCCTCAGACTGGCGGGTTGGTGGAACGCTTTAATAAAATTCTAAATGGGATGTTGAAAAGGGTGGTGGATAAGGACGGGAGACATTTATCTTCATGTTTTGCCTGTGTAACACTGAGTGACAAGTGTTTGCACAATAAACATGGCTGTGGCCATACCTGTGTGAAGCCTGTCAGTTTGCCATTGTCCACCGTGATTCCACGGCCACTCGCTTGAACCGAAGCAATATCCCTTGTCTCACTATATATATATATACTAGCTGTACTACCCGTCTATGCCTGGGTTAATAAATAACTGCTGTTAGCTATAACAAAATAGAATTTGAATATGTCATATTAATGACCTGTAAGAAAATAGAAGCTGAGCTGTGATTGGTTGCTATAGGTAGCCTAATAAATCTCCAGCCAACAGTAAACCCGCCCCCTGGCCGGGCAGTATATGTTGCCTCACACATACACATAATAGATACCTCATGCAACTGACATCTGCCTTAATTCCCTATATGGCACATGTGTTGCACATTGGCTATTTTTAATCAGATGTTTATGTTTGGAAATTAAAGATAGCACACGTATGAGGCGAGTTGTGTGAGGTGATTTGTGCACATCTGTGTCTGTGTGGTGTGTGTGTCCATGAGGTGTGTGTGTGTCCCTGTGGGGTGAGTGCATGTGTCCCTATAGGGTGTGTATGTGTGTGTGTCCCTGTGGGGGGGTCTATGTGTTGTGTGTGTGTCTCTGTGTTGTGTGTGTCTCTTTGTGGTGTGTGTGTGTCCCTGTAGGGTGAGTGCATGTGTCCCTATAGGGTGTGTATGTGTGTGTGTCCCTGGGGGGGTTGTGTGGGGTGTGTGTGTCTCTTTGTGGTGTGTGTGTGTGTATCCCTGTGGGGTGAGTGAATGTGTCCCTATAGGGTGTGTATGTGTGTGTGTCCCTGTGGGGGGGTCTATGTGTTGTGTGTGTGTCTCTGTGTTGTGTGTGTCTCTTTGTGGTGTGTGTGTGTCCCTGTAGGGTGAGTGCATGTGTCCCTATAGGGTGTGTATGTGTGTGTGTCCCTGGGGGGGTTGTGTGGGGTGTGTGTGTCTCTTTGTGGTGTGTGTGTGTGTATCCCTGTGGGGTGAGTGAATGTGTCCCTATAGGGTGTGAATGTGTGTATGTCCCTGTGGGGGGGTCTGTGTGGTGTGTGTGTATCTCTGTGTTGTGTGTGTCTCTTTGTGGTGGCTATGTGTGTGTGTCCCTGTCAGGGGGATCTGTGTGGTGTGTGTGTCTGTGTTGTGTGTGTCCCTGTGGGGTGAGTGCATGTGTCGCTATAGGGTGTGTGTGTGTGTGTCCCCGTGGGGGTGTGTGTGTGTGTGTGTGTCTCTGTGTTCTGTGTGTCTCTTTGTGGTGTGGTGTGGTATGTGTCTCTGTGTTGTGTGTGTTCCTTTGTGGTGTGTGTGTGTGTGTGTGTTCGGGTGCTTCATGAGTATCCAATGTTGGGGCTGCACCTTAGCGACTATACACTTGCTGTTACTCTGTGTGTGCATGTAGTGTGTATACATGTCCCCGTGTGTGGTGAATATCCCATGTTGGGGCCCCACCTTAGTGACTATATGCTGGTATATGCTGTTAGTCTTTGGCGCTGTCATTAAACCCCTCTCATTCACAACTGTCAACTGGTAGCTGTCACTTTTTCCCCATTATGTAGATAGGGGCAAAATTGTTTGGTGAATTGGAATGCGCGGGGTTAAAATTTCACCTCACAACAGAGCCTATGATGCTCTCGGGGTCCAGACGTGTGACTCTGAAAATTTGTTGACTGTAGCTGCGATGGTGTAGATGCCAATCCTGGATATACATACATACATACATACACACATACACACATTCAGCTTTATAATATATATATATATATATATATATATATATATATATATATATATATATATATATATATATATAAATGGAAAAACTTTGAGCAGCACCTAGGGTGGGTGCAAATCTGTCTAGCAATCCAATCCTTGCTGATTATTATCCCAAAAACGACAGCAGCACTCCAAACAGATCTTCAATTGCCTTTAATCTGGCCTACAGGGCGACCCGCGACGTTTCAGCCACCAAGTGGCTTTTGTCTAGCAACTAGTCTCAGCCCTCTTGCCTCTTTTTAAAACCCACACTATTTACATAATACATGTGTTTCAATTACACTCATTATACAATTTACACATTATACATTCAATATGTGAATCTTCCAATCTCAAACAGCCCACCTTATAATAGTGAGCGCTGACACCCCCATTCTTCCCCAATCTCCTCTGGTTCACTCTCCACATTTGACCCAGTCACAGAAGAAGAAGTCTCCAGGCTCCTTTCTTCCTCTCGTCCCACCACATGCTCTACTGACCCCATTCCCTCACACCTGCTCCAGTCCCTCTCTCCAGTCGTCACCACTCATCTAACCAAAATCTTCAATCTCTCCCTCTCTTCTGGCATTTTCCCCTCCTCCTTCAAACATTCGATCATTACTCCATTATTAAAGAAAACCACTCTCGACCCAACCTGCACAAATAACTACAGACCAGTCTCCAATCTCCCCTTCATCTCTAAACTCCTGGAGCGCCTGGTCTATTCCCGCCTCACCCGTTACCTCTCCGCTCACTCTCTTCTAGATCCATTACAGTCTGGTTTCCGCCCCCTTCACTCCACAGAAACTGCCCTCATCAAAGTGACCAATGACCTTCTGACAGCAAAACGTAATGGTGACCACTCTCTGCTTATTCTCCTTGATCTCTCTGCAGCTTTTGACACTGTCGACCATCAGCTCCTACTCTTTATGCTGCACTCCATTGGCATAAAGGACACTGCTCTCTCCTGGCTCTCCTCCTATCTTTCTGACCGCTCTTTCAGTGTATCTTTTGCTGGCTCCACTTCTTCCCCTCTTCCCCTCACTATTGGAGTCCCTCAGGGCTCAGTCCTTGGACCTCTCCTCTTCTCTCTCTACACGGCCCCGATTGGACAGACCATCATCAGATTTGGCTTTCAGTACCATCTTTATGCTGATGACACACAACTATACACTTCAGCCCCTGACCTTACCCCTGCGGTAGTAAAGAACACCAATGACTGTCTAGCTGCAGTATCCAATATCATGTCCACTCTCTATTTGAAACTCAATCTTTCCAAAACTGAACTTCTTCTGCTCCCCCCATCCACTAACCTCCCTAAATCGGACATCTCTCTCTCAGTATGCGGCACTACGATAACGCCTAGGCAGCAGGCTCGCTGTCTGGGAGTTATGTTTGACACCGATCTCTCCTTCTCCTCCCACACGCAATCTCTCGTCCGCTCCTGTCGCTTACACCTGAAGAATATCTCTAGAGTCCGCCCCTTTCTCACCCTGGAAACAACAAAAACCCTCACCGTGGCCCTAATCCATTCCCGCCTTGACTATTGCAACTCTCTATTAAGCGGCCTCCCCCTCACCAGACTTTCTCCTCTCCAGTCCATCCTTAATGCAGCAGCCAGGATCACCCATCTGGCCAATCGTTACTCAGATGCCTCTGCTCTGTGCCAGTCATTGCACTGGCTGCCCGTATATTACAGGATCAAATTCAAATTGCTTGTTCTCGCCCACAAAGCTCTTCACAGTGCAGCCCCCCCCTACCTCTCCTCCCTCATCTCTGTCTATCACCCCACCCGCTCTCTACGTTCCTCAAATGACCTTCGACTAACATCTGCACTAATCCGATCCTCCCACTCCCGGCTCCAAGACTTTTCCAGAGCTGCACCAAACCTCTGGAATGCTTTACCCAAAGAAATCAGGACTATCCACAACTTGCATGGCTTCAGACGATCCCTAAAAACGCATCTTTTTAAGGCGGCCTATCATACTCCCTAATAAGTCCATTGTACTGTAGACAGTGAATGGGCTACCCCTCTGGACATTACTCTTCTACAAACTCCACCAAACCATAAAGGTCTACACAGATTGTATAATGACCATCCATGTAAGCTTAGCCCTATGCCCCATTTCCTCAAGATGCCTGGACCATGAGTGCAATAAGCCCCGGCACCTTGCGCAACCCTTTCCCGTTGTAGATTGTAAGCTCTTTTGAGCAGGGTCACCTTCATTTATTGCTTTATTTATTGTATTTTTTTTTTTTTTTTTTTTTCACATTGATTTTATACCTATTGTTTTGTATCCAATTATTTGTACTTTATTTGTTCTCTATTGTAATTACTTACTGTATTTTCTGTACTCTAACCCTACATTGTAAAGCGCTGCGGAATATGTTGGCACTATATAAATAAAGTATTATTATTATTATTATTATTATTATTATTATTATTATTAATGTACAACTTTATCATTGTACCGTGTGTCTAAATTACATTGTTTGGTGGTTACATCTTACTAAACCTTAATTGGTTGATTCCTCCTCCCAGGTGGTGTGATGACAGTCTCCGTTGCGGCCTCTTTATGATTATTATTGCCTCAGACATGCTTACACCACGCTTACACCACGCTCCACGCCGTCCGGGACCGTCGCGCCGGAAATGACGTCATTCTGCCTGCGTCCCGCTTCTCTGTTACTATGGAGCACTGGACGCTTTTCGGACGCCATCTTACTACAGTTTGCGCATGCGCAGTGCGTCATTACGCGATTTTACAGCCACCAGACCTTCTAACCGCTGATGCTTAATATTACACCCATAGTAAGGCTCTTACTGGTCACCATAGATCGGTATTTAATACCTATATGGACTTTACTCCAAATGTACATACTGGGGGCGTGCCCGGAAGCCTGCATGTGAGGACGTGTGGAACTGAAGCTCCCGACCCGGGGACCATAATACGCATTTTAATACCGGACAGACCCCTCTCATGGGCCGAAAACGGACATCTAAAGCCACCAGGGACCCGGAGGCGTCTGGGCCGGGCACCCTGGATGCTTACCTCTCCAAAGGACAGCGGGAGCAGCGGGCGGACTCAGTGCAGGTAGTGGAGGGAGCCGACGGGGGGACGTCGGGGGCGACCAGCTCAGATGGCCTCAGCCCACAGCACACATCTACCCGACCCACGCAGCCAGGGACCATCTCCTCACCGCCCGGAGACGCGGGAGCCGGGACTCAGGCATCCCCATTGCTGCAGCACGGCAAGATGGCGCGGGTGGTGGAGGTCCCGCCCCCCTCCTTCTCCAGCTCCCCGCTGCAGCTCGCGGTGCCGGACATCTCCTGCATACACCGGGAGACCTGCTCCTCATCTTCCCCAGCGCCCCAGACACCGGGCCGAGAGATGTCACCGATGGCTTCCAGAGGAGCTGACACAGCAGAGGTGGGTGACACCCTCCTCATATCCCCGGTGCTGAGCTCTATGGAGGGACACATGGGGGACCTATATCCTGAAGAGTCTGATAACTATACAGTGCAGAGGCGAGGAGGAGAGGATTCTATGACCCCCTCCCCAGCTGATAACCCTGGGGAAAGATCCCTAGAAGATCTAAGGGATCCGCCCTCATCCCTACAGAACCTGGCTGGCTCCCCCTGTCCCCCCCGGGGCAACCCCGGCTTGTCATTGGGGAGAGCCCTGCATTCAATTGGGGGGGCTATGTATGCGGAACCACCTAGACCCCAGAGGTTGCCTAAGATGCTGCGCTTACAGCACTCTGGGTACGGGGGTGAATTGGGGGTCTCCTCTGCTGACGCCTGTCGGGATTCCCTGTTGGATTTTGCTGATACAATGGATCCTACGGCCCTCTTACGACCTAACAATTCCCAGCCATGCACGCAGCCCTCCCAGGAGTGGTGGGCACTAATACAACACCTCCCTACCAAACAGGACTTTCAGGCTCTCATTCGGGAGGTGAAGTCTACATGCCGCCAAGAAATAGCACTAGTCCGTCAGGAGGTAACAGGGTTGACCCAACGAATTCACCAGCTAGAGGAGGAACACACGGAAGCTAGACAAGCTATCACGCAATTGCAGTCGCTTGTATCCTCCCAGGCTAGGATGATGGACGACATGCAACGCCATGTAGAGGACCTTGACAACAGAGGCCGTAGACACAATATCCGAGTTCGGGGAGTGCCGGAGGTGAGGGAGAGAGAGGACATAGAGACTACGCTTAACACAATCTTTAATACAATACTAAAACGCCCCTTGGACCACCCAATTCCCATGGATAGAGCACACAGAGCATTAAAGCCCAAAAATATGGATGGAGCCCCTAGGGATATAATATGCCATGTTACAGACTTTCGCCTAAAGGAGGATATTATGGCCAAGATTTCACCAACCAAACCACCGTCTTTCAGGGGAGCCAAAATAGCCCTGTACCAGGATCTTTCTTGGATTACGTTGCAGCGTAGACAGGCCCTGAGACCTTTCCTCAAATGCCTAGTCGACAGGGAGATTCAATATAAATGGGGATACCCGTTCAGCTTGTCGACCCGTTGAGGCAATACAACTGCCACCCTGAGATACCCAGATGAGGTCCCGGCCTTCTGTAAGACCTTTGGCTTTGAAGCACCTGCTCTGCCGGATTGGACCTCGCCGCTGCTGCCCACGACTCTTCAGCGAACCTGGCAAACTGTAGCCTCAAAGAGGCGGCGGGCGAGAACCTCCGGGGGCAATACCTGAACTTTCCGAGCCCAGATGAGAGGTTTTCGCTGCTGTTCTCGGAGGGGTTCCTGGCTCGGCGCCCCATTACCCAATGAGATACCTGATGAGTAAATGGCCCTCATGAGAGGGGCACTCCTTCATTTGTCTCTCTTTTTCTTTCCCCTCCCCTATCGCTTGCTTTCCCTCCCTCCTCGCCCCTCCTTTTCCTCTTCTCCCTTCCTCCCCCCTCCCTCTTTCCCCTTTCCGAGACCCTTTCACCCTCCTTTATGTCTTAAAGGAGATCTAGCTTTATACACTGTCCCCGGGGAAGGGGGCTGTAGATGGTGCTTTGTTCTCTACCCTTGAGTCCAGAAGGCCACGACCCCCGGCAAGAGTACAAACCAAAGAAATCGCACCCCATAGTGGAGTGTAGTGCTTTAATTGGATATTCTGTTCTCCAATTTGGAGACTGATTTTTATAGGTTGACTCTTGCCCTGGGATCCCTATGAGTCGGATCCTAACAAGTTTAAGTCTTACAATCTGTTACTTGTTTATTTTACTTTTTACAGATGTTTTGCAATATCTTAGATTTCAATGTTTGCAGCGTGTCCAAGGCTCTCTCCCGCAGAGAAGCTCTGAGCTTCTGGATCAGATAGTAGAGGGGGAAGAGACCCCCCTAGGTCTTGGTAGGGATTTATTTGCAAGCCTGACCCATCCTCATCATGGTAAGATTATTTTCACTTAATGTCAAGGGACTTAACACACCTGTCAAGAGGAGACTGGCTCTGAGAGAAATGAGGGAATCTGGAGCGGATATTATATTCCTACAGGAAACACACCTCACACCTAGCGGATCACTTAAATTTGCCCAGCACTATTTCCACAGGACCTATTCGGCTACAGCTAAAACAAAGAGGGCTGGGGTTGCAGTCCTACTGTCCCGCTCATGTAGAATACACATACGATCGACCGAACTTGACCCACATGGCCGATTTATTATACTCAGAGGAGATCTAGAGGGTAGGCCGATCCTCTTATGTAACCTTTATGCCCCGAATACAGCACAAACGACATTCTTATCATCTATTTTAAAGCAAATACACTCAGAGAGGGATACTCTTCAGATTATAGGAGGAGACTTCAACTTGGCCTTTTCCAGCTGCGTCGATAGACTCCATTTACAACCTCCCACGGACCTGTCTCGAGGGGAGAGGCGTGACTCTGTGACCTTTCGTAAATTAATCCACACTCACGGTCTTTATGATTTATGGAGAGTGGATAATCCGACTACCCGACAATATGCGTTCTATTCCCATACTCATAAATCTCACAGCAGAATAGACTATTTCTTTGGAAATATTCTGACCCTCCGAACTTTGAAAAAAGCTGAAATAGGACACATCATCTGGTCAGACCATGCCCCCCTAATAGCGAACCTTGAAATTACCCCCCACATCCCAAGACCGACCCACTGGAGACTTAACGAGTCCTTACTGACAAACAACGTGACAAGACAGACCCTACAGACCTCACTGACACATTATTTCGCTGAGAATGCCCCGTCGGCCCCCTCGCTTGGGACCCTATGGGAGGCACACAAGGCGGTCTTCAGAGGTGAGTGTATGGCTCTTTCCTCTAGACTAAAAAAAGATAGCAAACTGCAATACTCCATTAACGAGGGGAAACTGAGGGCTGCCGAGTCGAGGTTCCTTGCGGGACCCACGCGGCGCGGTCTGAGGGAGGTGATTGAATTAAGAGCGAAGCTAAGGGACCTGGCTCTGGGGAAAGTGGAGAAACTCATTAGATTCTCCCGCCAAAGATACTATGAATATGGTAACAAACCCCATACGATGCTCGCGAGACAATTGCAGAATAAAGCTACAAATGGAAACCCCTCCGGGATTAGAGGCTCTGATGGCGCTATTAGATATGATCCTGAAGGGATGGCTATGGCCTTCTATAATTATTACTCCTGTTTGTACTCATTGCCCTCCCCACTGCCAAATGACCACCAGACTAGGGATGTGGTCCTGAAAGATTACCTCAGTAGCTGTCGCTTACCCAAACTACCTCGGTCTGCTCTCGACGAACTAAATGACAAGATCACTGCTGAGGAGATTGAGGAGGTCGTGAAAAAGTTGCCCTCTACGAAAGCCCCTGGCCCCGACGGTCTGCCATATCTTTATTACAAAACATATCTACCCTTGCTTTCGCAGTATATGGTCTCCTTGTTTAATAGCTTTATGACCGGAGGAGAAATTCCTGCCTCAATGCTTCATTCCTAAATAACGGTTATTCTAAAGGATGGTAAGGATCCCGTGGACTGGGCAAGTTATAGGCCTATAATCCTCTTAAACTCGGACTTAAAAATTTTTACAAAAATTTTGGCGGAGAGACTGAACAATTTGGTTACCTCAGTTAATCCATAAAGACCAAGTCGGCTTTGTTCGGTTTCGCCAGGCGGGCGATAACACTCGCCGCCTACTAGACTTGATAGACGTAGTAAACAAGAGAGGAGACGAGGCCATCCTGTTGAGCCTAGATGCGGAGAAGGCTCTCGACAGGCTAAACTGGGACTTTATGTTTTCTACATTGCATCACTTCGGCCTGTCGGGGTCCTTCATTACCGCACTTCGGGGCTTGTATTCTGTCCCGAGGGCGACGGTCCGCTTGTCCCATGCGCATTCTAGGCAACTGGAAATACGTAATGGCACACGCCAAGGATGTCCTCTTTCTCCATTACTATACATTCTAAGCATTGAGCCTCTTGCAGCCCACCTACGCAGGAGTCCCGACTTAGCTGGAATTCGGATTAGGTCAAAGGAATTTAAAGTTTCTTTATTTGCCGATGATGTTATGCTCACACTGACTAATCCCATAGTAACCCTCCCCAACCTGAACAAAATTTTGGAGTCCTATTCACGCTTATCTGGGTACAAAGTGAACCCGAGTAAAACTGAAGCACTACCACTTAATATACTAGAGCCTAAACTTGGGTATCTACAGAAGTCTCATAGGTACACCTGGAGAACATCTTCCATTAAATATTTGAGGGTACACATTACTTCACGATATGGCGAGATGTATGGGGCAAACTTCCCCCCTCTGATTCGAGATACTGAATTACGTCTACAGAGGTGGTCTTCATTGCCAGTCTCCTTTCTAGGTAAAATAGCAATTTTAAAAATGTCAATTCTCCCCAAGTTCCTATACCTGTTCGAAACAATCTCATCAAAAGTCCCACAGGCAGTCTTAAAAAAGGTGCAATCGATTTTCTTGAACTTTGTCTGGCATTCGGGGAGACACCGCATTCCTGGAACGGTGATGTGCGCCCCTAAATCTCGGGGGGGGGTCTGGCCTGCCCAGATATAACTAAATATTATTTTGCCACACATTTAAGGCTCATTCCCTCCTGGTCGACTCTCCCCGCATTCAGCAAATGGATGGAAATAGAAAAATTGTGGCTAGCTCCCTATCACCCAGCAGCCCTGATATGGGGTCCGCCTAACGAGATTTCTCGAACGGCACTCCTAGGTCCTATGGCATTTACCAGGGACATATGGACCACTCTTAGAATCAAATTCCAGCTAGCTTCTCATGCATCGTTCCTGACCCCGTTTCTCTATAACCCACACCTGGAAGATGTCATGGCGTCAGGGGCGGGATCTCACTGGGCTTCAACAGGCCTTTTCACATACAGGGACCTGGTGGACCCCCTGACTAGGAGGTTTAGAACCTTTCCTGAGCTATCACAGAAGCATAATCTCCAGAGGAACCTATCCTGCTCATACCAACAAATACTACACTATTTCAAAACAAAGATGGGCTCCCCAGAATCTCTTGTACCGACTGATTTTGAGAGGCTATGTGCGAATAATGCCTCAACTAAGGGGCTCATTTCTGATATATACACTCTACTCCATTGCCCCGGCTCCCTGGCACCTAGCTGCCATACATATATGACGAAATGGGAGTCGTGGTTGGGACACCCATTGACTTTAGGGCAATGGCAAATAGTCTGGTTGAGGGCCCATAAGACCTCTATCAATACCCTTCACGAGGAGAACCAGATTAAACTCCTGATGAATTGGTATTGTGTTCCCGAGGTTCTCCATAAGATGAACAGATCCATTCCAGATGTATGCTGGAGATGCGGTGCAGTCGGAGCATCTCTCTTCCACATTTTCTGGGATTGCCCAACCTTGGAGGGCTTCTGGAAGGGAGTGGGGAGACTGTTGAGCACGGTTTTTGAGGTTGAGGTGCCAGTTGACCCCCATGTATTCTTGTTGAACCTAACACCTAGGGGATGGAACAAACCCCACACGAAGTTATTGATTCACCTTTTGACAGCTGCCAAATGTCTCATACCACTATTCTGTAAAAACAAAACAGCTGCCCCCACGCAGCTGGATCTTTATGCCAGGGTCCAGGACGTGTACTTTATGGAAAAAATGACAGCCTCTCTACATAACGAAATGGATAGGTTTGACAGGGTATGGGCACCGTGGACTTTATTTAGAGGGGATCCATTGAGGTAGCGAGGGGAACAACTTGACTTAAATGGAAGTATATGGTAGCCTAGGACTAGGCATGTTAATCCATCTTTGTGAAGGAGGGGTTGGGGACCACCTGCATGGAAGCTAAATACTTTAACAATCTAGTTGACGGAGGAGGAGTAGTGGACACGCTGAGTATACTATTATTGTTATGTTTTTGAATATTTTATTTTCCTATAACAGACGAGTGGAGTTTGTTTATTCGCTCGATATTGTCTTTTGTTCCATGTTTTAAATTCAAAATTTTCAATAAACACAAAGTTGAACAAATGTACATACTCAGGGGGTGCCAAGGCATTCTTACTTACATACGTCCCCTTACCTCTAGGCGCAATATATACACCAAGTACAGTGCAGAACGAGGGGGTAAATAAACTCCACCTCCTGGCCATTTAGGGTCCACTGGAACCACACATCTCATCCATTCTTTCCTTGGCAACCTACCCCTATGTACTTAATATATATACACACCACAAATATATTTGCTTGTGCCAAATTTAATACAAATCATAATCTATTCCATCAGCCTGGTCTCTTATGCATTCAGACGACCTTGTCATGGGGCAAAATAACTTTTTTTGGTGTAATTACAAAGCAGAGGCACCTCTCATATGTGACCGCTTGGTACGTCTATCACCCTCCAATGGGATTCCTGAGGATTTTCAACCAACGTGCAGGTGCTGAAAGAAACCAAACAGGTTATTAAACAGTGTAAGTGTACAAACAGTGACTAGTGTTTTTACAGCATTATCCTCTTAATGAATATGGAACAGATCACATAGCGACTGCCAGCCTATAATCAACGTTCAACCCATTTGGTTTTAACGTATTTAGCCGTCTTATCCACTGCAATTCTTTTACATGTAATAACTTGTCCCTATCCCCTCCTCTTCTTAATGGGGGTACCACATCTATAATTCTAAATTTTAGATCCTTCTCTGTGTGCTGCATATCCAAAAAATGTTTTGGTACTGGTAGATCTTTTCTCTTATGACGTATTGTACCTCTATGCTGTCCTATTCTGGTTTTGCATTCCAGCGTGGTTTCACCCACATACCACAACTTGCACGGACATTCTAATAAATAGATGACGTGGTCCGTCGTACACGTGGCGAAGTGGCGTATTTTGAAAACTTCTCCTGTCTGCGGGTGAGTGAATTCAGTGCCCCTCACCATATACGAGCAATTCACGCAGGATACGCAGGGAAAACATCCTACCCTCACTCCCCGCGTTAATGTGGCTTGCCTGGACATTTTTAATGGGCCAAAATCAGATCTAGATAATTTATCTTTCAAATTCTTTCCTCTCTGGAATGAAATCAAAGGTTTTAATTTGAACTCCTCTACTTCCGGACAACATTTTCCCAACATTGGCCAGTGTTTAAGAACAATGTTAGAAATATCTCTAGATTCTTCACCGAATTTCATTACTAACGGGATTCTCGCTGGTGTTTTACCTAATGATGCAACTTTATCCTTATTGGATTTCATACGTACCAAACTATTCTGTAATAATTTCTTTGGATAGCCTCTTTGGATAAACTTATTAGTAAGGATTTCAAATTTTCCCGCCAACTCTTGTTCCTCACTTACTATCCTATCAACCCGTTTATACTGTCCGAGTGGGATAGCTTTTTTCAATGGTTCAGGGTGATGACTACAATAATGCAATAACTTATTTCGGTCGCTAGGTTTTGTGTACAGTGTGGTTTTTAGCCTTCTATTTTCCAGTTTTACCAATACATCTAAAAACTGGATTTCTTTATCTGAAACTACTTTTGTGAATTTAATTGACTCGTCAATAATATTTAAGAAAGTATGAAACACTTCTAATTCTTCTAACGTGCCTTCCCATATCACAAATGTATCATCTATATATCTCCACCATTTTGACACTTTACCAAAATGGCTCGAGGGATAGATGAATTTTTCTTCTAGTACCGTCATCATGGTATTTGTGTAGGAACATCCCATTTTTGCACCCATAGCGGTACCGGACAGCTGGAGATAGAATGTGTCGCCAAATAAAAAATAATTGTATCTAAGAACCACCTCCAATAAATCTAAAATGAACTGTTTAGCTTCCGGTGTATAAGAAGTACTTTCTAATTTAGAGGCCACTGCCAGTAAGCCCCTATCATGGTCGATGGAGGTATAAAGGGATGTGACGTCGAATGATACCAGAATGCAACTTCTGTCCAACTCTACCTCTTTTAGTTTCTCTAAGAAACTCTTTGTATCCTGTATATGGGATGCTGCTGCTGTGGCTATGGGTAATAAAACCCTATCCAAGAAAATCCCCATGTTATTAAATACCGAATTTATACCTGCTACAATGGGCCTACCCGGGGGTTGCTCACTCGACTTGTGTATTTTTGGGATAGTATATAGTACCGGGGTCACTGGATGTTCCATATACAAATAATCCGCCATATCACTATCAATAGTACCCTGTAATTCAGCCCTTCCCAAGATTTTAGATATAATAACTTGAATATCATGTTTCGGATCCCTCTCAAGTTTCTTATAAACCTTCTGGTCATTTAATTGATGAAATACATTTACTTGGGCTTCGTTCAATTCTTTACCCGATAAGTTCATTATTAGAGACCCTCTTTTTCTTGTTCTGCCTTCCCGCTTGTCTCCTGTCTCTGTTCTTCTTTTTTGTTGCGCCGGTGGTGCCGTCCTCCCCTTCGTCGTCGGCTTGATCTAAACGGAACAAAGTCAGTAGATTTTACATATGACCCCAAATCACTCCTTTTATTTCGTAAACGCCAAACGCCACCTTTCTTTTTCCACCCCGGTTGTGGCTCCTTTTGCCAATTATACACATTCAATGTGATGGTGTATAATTGGTTGTCGGTTGTCGTACAAAATAAACAAATATATTTGGAGGAGGTATTTCATCAATTAAATGACCAGAAGGTTTATAAGAAACTTGAGAGGGATCTGAAACATGATATTCAAGTTATTATATCTAAAATCTTGGGAAGGGCTGAATTACAGGGTATTATTGATAGTGATATGGCGGATTATTTGTATATGGAACATCCAGTGACCCCGGTACTATATACTATCCCAA
The DNA here is from genome assembly GCA_033576535.1 of Allobates femoralis. Lineage (NCBI taxonomy): Eukaryota > Metazoa > Chordata > Amphibia > Anura > Aromobatidae > Allobates > Allobates femoralis. Next base: position 422,527,524 of record JARQOC010000004.1, on the reverse strand, counting down.
AAATACACAAGTCGAGTGAGCAACCCCCGGGTAGGCCCATTGTAGCAGGTATAAATTCGGTATTTAATAACATGGGGATTTTCTTGGATAGGGTTTTATTACCCATAGCCACAGCAGCAGCATCCCATATACAGGATACAAAGAGTTTCTTAGAGAAACTAAAAGAGGTAGAGTTGGACAGAAGTTGCATTCTGGTATCATTCGACGTCACATCCCTTTATACCTCCATCGACCATGATAGGGGCTTACTGGCAGTGGCCTCTAAATTAGAAAGTACTTCTTATACACCGAAAGCTAAACAGTTCATTTTAGATTTATTGGAGGTGGTTCTTAGATACAATTATTTTTTATTTGGCGACACATTCTATCTCCAGCTGTCCGGTACCGCTATGGGTGCAAAAATGGGATGTTCCTACACAAATACCATGATGACGGTACTAGAAGAAAAATTCATCTATCCCTCGAGCCATTTTGGTAAAGTGTCAAAATGGTGGAGATATATAGATGATACATTTGTGATATGGGAAGGCACGTTAGAAGAATTAGAAATGTTTCATACTTTCTTAAATATTATTGACGAGTCAATTAAATTCACAAAAGTAGTTTCAGATAAAGAAATCCAGTTTTTAGATGTATTGGTAAAACTGGAAAATAGAAGGCTAAAAACCACACTGTACACAAAACCTAGCGACCAAAATAAGTTATTGCATTATTGTAGTCATCACCCTGAACCATTGAAAAAAGCTATCCCACTCGGACAGTATAAACGGGTTGATAGGATAGTAAGTGAGGAACAAGAGTTGGCGGGAAAATTTGAAATCCTTACTAATAAGTTTATCCAAAGAGGCTATCCAAAGAAATTATTACAGAATAGTTTGGTACGTATGAAATCCAATAAGGATAAAGTTGCATCATTAGGTAAAACACCAGCGAGAATCCCGTTAGTAATGAAATTCGGTGAAGAATCTAGAGATATTTCTAACATTGTTCTTAAACACTGGCCAATGTTGGGAAAATGTTGTCCGGAAGTAGAGGAGTTCAAATTAAAACCTTTGATTTCATTCCAGAGAGGAAAGAATTTGAAAGATAAATTATCTAGATCTGATTTTGGCCCATTAAAAATGTCCAGGCAAGCCACATTAACGCGGGGAGTGAGGGTAGGATGTTTTCCCTGCGTATCCTGCGTGAATTGCTCGTATATGGTGAGGGGCACTGAATTCACTCACCCGCAGACAGGAGAAGTTTTCAAAATACGCCACTTCGCCACGTGTACGACGGACCACGTCATCTATTTATTAGAATGTCCGTGCAAGTTGTGGTATGTGGGTGAAACCACGCTGGAATGCAAAACCAGAATAGGACAGCATAGAGGTACAATACGTCATAAGAGAAAAGATCTACCAGTACCAAAACATTTTATGGATATGCAGCACACAGAGAAGGATCTAAAATTTAGAATTATAGATGTGGTACCCCCATTAAGAAGAGGAGGGGATAGGGACAAGTTATTACATGTAAAAGAATTGCAGTGGATAAGACGGCTAAATACGTTAAAACCAAATGGGTTGAACGTTGATTATAGGCTGGCAGTCGCTATGTGATCTGTTCCATATTCATTAAGAGGATAATGCTGTAAAAACACTAGTCACTGTTTGTACACTTACACTGTTTAATAACCTGTTTGGTTTCTTTCAGCACCTGCACGTTGGTTGAAAATCCTCAGGAATCCCATTGGAGGGTGATAGACGTACCAAGCGGTCACATATGAGAGGTGCCTCTGCTTTGTAATTACACCAAAAAAAGTTATTTTGCCCCATGACAAGGTCGTCTGAATGCATAAGAGACCAGGCTGATGGAATAGATTATGATTTGTATTAAATTTGGCACAAGCAAATATATTTGTGGTGTGTATATATATTAAGTACATAGGAGTAGGTTGCCAAGGAAAGAATGGATGAGATGTGTGGTTCCCGTGGACCCTAAATGGCCAGGAGGTGGAGTTTATTTACCCCCTCGTTCTGCACTGTACTTGGTGTATATATTGCGCCTAGAGGTAAGGGGACGTATGTAAGTAAGAATGCCTTGGCACCCCCTGAGTATGTACATTTGGAGTAAAGTCCATATAGGTATTAAATACCGATCTATGGTGACCAGTAAGAGCCTTACTATGGGTGTAATATTAAGCATCAGCGGTTAGAAGGTCTGGTGGCTGTAAAATCGCGTAATGACGCACTGCGCATGCGCAAACTGTAGTAAGATGGCGTCCGAAAAGCTTCCAGTGCTCCATAGTAACAGAGAAGCGGGACGCAGGCAGAATGACATCATTTCCGGCGCGACGGCCCCGGACGGCGTGGAGCGCGGTGTAAGCGTGGTGTAAGCATGTCTGAGGCAATAATAATCATAAAGAGGCCGCAACGGAGACTGTCATCACACCACCTGGGAGGAGGAATCAACCAATTAAGGTTTAGTAAGATGTAACCACCAAACAATGTAATTTAGACACACGGTACAATGATAAAGTTGTACATTAATAAGGATCACTATTATAAGGTGGGCTGTTTGAGATTGGAAGATTCACATATTGAATGTATAATGTGTAAATTGTATAATGAGTGTAATTGAAACACATGTATTATGTAAATAGTGTGGGTTTTAAAAAGAGGCAAGAGGGCTGAGACTAGTTGCTAGACAAAAGCCACTTGGTGGCTGAAACGTCGCGGGTCGCCCTGTAGGCCAGATTAAAGGCAATTGAAGATCTGTTTGGAGTGCTGCTGTCGTTTTTGGGATATATATATATATATATATATATATATATATATATATATATATATATATACATATATATATATACACAGTATATGGTGCCACTGCTTGAGAAATGTCAGATGTACCGAAACGTTGTGGTAATGTATGGACCAGTGGCGTAACTTCAGGCCCAGGGGCCCCGATGCGGACGCTCCAACGGGGCCCCAATTATAGCAAATATTTAATAGTATTAATCTTTTTCTATAGACCAAAGGGACTTTTGGGGCCCCCCTAGGCTGCAGGGCCCGGGTGCGATCGCAACCCCTGCACCTGTGGTAGTTCCGCCCCTGGTATGGACCAATAAACATCTATTAAGCTTTTGAAGACCGGAGCGCTGTTTCTGCTATTTTTTGATCTGTATACACTTTTGAATTAATATTTTTTGCACCCGTGGTTTTGTCATTCATGTGCTGTTCTTTTTTGTTTTTGTAATATATATATATAATATATACGGTATATTATGAAAAATTCTGAGCAGCACAAATCAGGGTTCAAATCCGTCCAGCAAACCAATTTTTGCTTCAATATAATGTATAAATGTATATACCTCAGTCTTATATATACTAATATATATATATATATTTATTAGGGATGGGCGAATCTACTCGCTAGGACTCGTTACTTGGCGAGTAGTAAGGGACTCGCAGGACTCGGTACTCTGCGAGTTTCCCAGCGATTACTCGCACAGTAAACGAGTCCAATGCAAATCAATATCAATCCTAGTTTTGTCACAGACTCTGACAAAACTAGGATTGCCTTTGACTTGCATTGGTCTGATTACTGTGCAAGTAATCGCTGGGAAACTCGCAAAGTAACTGCTGTTACTTTGCGAGCCGAGTCCAGCTGTCTTCTATGTGCAGGCTGCCGCAGCTCCAGGGTCCTAGAGCCCGCCTTCTCACAGAGATGATGTAGCAGAGCTGCGATTGTTCTCAGTCTGCTCATTCCCTGTGCATAGACATCTATATCTATGCACAGGGGATGTAGCAGAGAGGACATCGCGTTTTGGACTACGTCGGACGGAAGAGGATTTTTTTAATTAAATATGGAGTCCCTAATGGCTTTTTTTTTATTATTTCTAATAAAAAATTTTCTCTGTGTTGTGTTTTTTTAACCCTTTATTGGAGATTCTTAGTGGTTGGGTCAAACGTGGCCTGACATTAAGAATCTCGGGCTTAATACCAGCTTGTATAACAAAGCTGGTATTAACCCCTTTATTACCCAGCGTGCCACCGCCACCAGGGCCGCTGGAAGAGCGGGGTTCAGCGCCAGAGGATGGCGCTTCAATGAACGAGCTATCTTCTGGGGCGGCTGCGGGCTGCAATTTGCAGCGGGGGGTGCCCAGAAAGCTTGGGCATCCCTGCGCTGCGGATTCCAGCCCCCAGCTGCTTAGCTGTACCTGGCTAGACATTAAAAAAAAATGCGTGGGGCTCCGCGCAATTTCTATTATTTCATGAAATTCATGAAATAATTTAAAAAAAAGGGCTCCCCTATATTCTTGTGTCCGGCCAGGTACAAATAGGCACCTGGGGGTTGGGGGCAGCCCGTCGCTGCCTGGTGGATCCGGCTGGTTCCAGAAATACGGCGAAGCCCACGTGAAATTTTTTTCTGACAAATCCATAAAACAATGTAAATAAAAGGGACTGCATCTTTATTAACCCCTGGACCATGGGCGAGGGGTTAATAAAGATGCAGTCTCTTTTTTAGGATTGTTTTATTGATTTTTCAGAAAAAAAATTACATGGTCTTTCTGGAACCAGCCGGATCCAGCAGGCAGCGACGGGCTGCCCCCAACCCCAAGGTGCCTATTTGTACCTGGCCGGACACAAGAATATAGGGGAGCCCTTTTTTTTAATTATTTCATGAATTTCATGAAATAATTAAAAAAAATGCGTGGGGCTCTGCGCAATTTCTATGTCTAGCCAGGTACAGCTAAGCAGCTGGGGGCTGGAATCCGCAGAGCAGGGATGCCCAAGCTTTCTGGGCACCCCTTGCTGCAAATTGCAGCCCGCAGCCGCCCCAGAAGATGGCGCGTTCATTGAAGCGCCATCCTCTGGCGCTGAACCCCGCTCTTCCAGCGGCCCTGGTGGCGGTGGCACGCTGGGTAATAAAGAGGTTAGGGCCAGCTTTGTATTATCAGCTGGCCCTAAGCCCGAAATTTATGGCGGTCACGCCAATATTAGACATGACCGCCATGAATTTCTATTAAATTGTTTTAAAAAAAAAGACAACACAGAGAAAATTTTTTATTAGAAATAAAAAAAAAAAGCCATTAGGGACTCCATCTTTAATTTAAAAAATCCTCTTCCGTCCGACGCAGTCCAAAACGCGATGTCCTCTCTGCTACATCCCCTGTGCATAGATATAGATGTCTATGCACAGGGAATGAGCAGACTGAGAACAATCTCAGCTCTGCTACATCAGGCAGCAGGAGGGCTCTAGGACCCTGGAGCTGCGGCAGTCTGCACACAGAGCAGACAGCCGGACTCTTATCTGTGCGAGTTTCCCAGCGATTACTTGCACAGTAAACGAGTCCAATGCAAATCAATGGCAAAACTAGGATTGCTTCAGGCTGAAGCTTCCGAGACACATCTGTGATTTGTAAATCGCACACTACTCGCTATTACTCGCTTCCCCATTCATTAACATTGGACTCGCTAGACTCGCAACGAGTAGCGAGTCCCGGGCTCGGACTCGCTAGAGTCAAGCGATTCCGAGTAATTTAGGATTCGCCCATCACTAATATTATATATAATAGAAAAAATGACAGCAGCACTCCCACTTGGTGACTGAAACGTCGCATGGTCGCCCTGAAGGCCTGAATAAAGGCTTCTGAAGAACCAGACGTGGGAGTGCTGCTGTAATTTTTTCTATTATATTGAAGCAAAAATTGGTTTGCTGGACGGATTTGCACCCTGATTTGTGTGCTGCTCAGAATTTTTCATATTATATATTTCCAATCTTGTGATTTGCACACGTTAAAGAGTAAAGATGGAACCAGGTGCGATGTATTTTTCTCCTGACGATGCGGAGCGGATCCTTAAAGGCGCAGACCAGGATACAGCATTTTTAAGCGCCCCATCCATTATAAACATAAAACGCAAGTATGAAAACGATACGAAAAGGCTAGTATCTTTAGAGTTACATGTAGCGACATTGGGCCAATACTAGCATGCTAAAAGGATCCCAAGAGGCTTGAGATCAAATGTGAGACCTACGTTGTTCATGGGAAATGCAGCATATTGTGACAAGTTCGCTTGTATATCAGATCGTTATTCTTTTGACACCATATTATTAATTTAGTGACGGCCTTACGTATATATACGGCGGCTGCCACTAGGGGGAGTTTGATGTGAGCTCCTGCACGGAGCTCACATCAAAGCTCTGACATCTCAGCTGTTCTCAGCAGCTGAGATGTGGGAGTAACAGCTCCGATCAGTCCCGCTGTCAATCGGCACTGTTTAACCCCTTAGATCCCGCCATCAATCTCTGAGAGCGGGATCTAAGGGAGCAGGAGCGTGCAGCGCGCGCTTACCCGGCTCCAGGGTAGATCTTGCGATAGTATCGCGGGATCTCCCGTGCTGACGTGACAGGCCGGGGTCCTGGCTTGACCCCGGAGCCTGTCACGGAGCACTTCCGGGTTGTGTTTGGCAGGGGCTGTCAACCACAACAGGTCCGCGATTCTGACAGATGCAGATGAGCTGCAGCTGTTACAATTATTAGCCATCATCCAAAGGCATTAAAGAAAGCTATTCCCTTAGGGCAGTATAAGCAGATTGATAAAATAGTGAGTGATGAACAGGATCTGAATGAACAATTTGAAATCCTCACTAGGAAGTTCATTCAGAGAGGTTACCCTAGGAAACAATAATAAGCAAGCCAGGCAGGGCACTAAGCGGGGCCAGAAGTCGAGACCAGACTTTCTTCCAGTAATGGCGGTTTCCCTCCGGGGGTGCACAGCCAAAGCACCAGCAATATATAGTAAACAAAGAGGCGGCACTCACCGGACAATCAAGACGGTCCTTTATTCCAAGGATACGGAAACTGTTGCAGAGTACCTTGGAAAAAATGAAGAATGAAAAAAGTGAAAAGAGCAGTAGGCCTGCTAGAAAGTGTGGAGCCAGGATCCCATTAGTAATGAGATATGGAGAGGAGTCTAGGGATATATCGAATATCGTCTTGAAACATTGGCCATTGTTAGGTAAATGTTGTCCCGACAAGAGGAATTTAAGTCAAAACCCCTGGTTTCGTACCAGAGGGGAAAATATTTGAAAGATAAGCTTTCTAGATCTGATTTCGGACCCTTGAAGGTGGCAAGGCAGACTACATTAACAAGAGGGGTAAGGGTGGGGTGTTTCTCCTGTGTGTCATGTGTGAATTGTTCATACATGCTGAGAGGATCGGAATTCACCCACCCACAAACAGGAGAGGTTTTTAAGATGCACCATTTCACAACCTGTGCGACAGACCACGTAATTTATTTACTGGAATGTCCGTGCAGGCTGTGGTATGTGGGTGAGACGACCCTGGAATGCAAAACACGGATCATACAGCATAGATGCACAATACGCCAAAAGAGAAAAGATCTGCCCGTGCCAAAGCATTTTACGGATATGAAACACGCAGAGAAAGACCTCAAGTTTCAGATCATCGATGTGGTACCCCCGATGAGGAGAGGAGGAGATAGGGCCAGGTTGTTACATATAAAAGAGTTGCAATGGATAAGGCGTTTAAACACGTTAAAACCAAATGGTTTGAATGCAGATTATAGGTTGTCAGTCGCTTTATGATCCGGATTGGTTAGGAGATTAGTACTGTATATCACTAGTCACGTTAATTGAATGCACTGCTTTTAATAACCTTTTGGTTTCTTACAGCACCTGCACCGAATTGGAGATTCTCATCAATCCCATGAGAGGGCGGTAGTCACTCCAGGCAGCCGAGTATAAAAGGTGCTCCTATCCTTGTATTATTGCAAAAAAAAGGCAAAATTTATGTTCTTCTAAAAAGAATTGAGTTTAAAATATTTTGGGCTAATGTGTTGCCTCTTTTCTTTATTAAATATTGCAAATTAACCCTTTTGTGGCGTTATATATAGTGGGTGAGCCGGGGGGCTATGTGTGATACTTCTCCATAGACCCGTGTGCCAAGAGGAGATATTTATCCCTGTGGCTAAAGGGTGCCCATGTCTGTGTTCCTGCAAAGGGCGGGGGCATGGGGCGCCTATGGGAGAGGGGATCTGAAAGTTTTTATGAATGCCCCTGGCTTTACCAGGTCCATGTTTATAAATGTAGAAAAACACATGTAGGTATATAATAAATTAATAGGTATATCATTGGTGACGCTGTGGTGGCGCTGGTCGGGTGTTTTGAATGACACCTGACAAATGGATGTAAGGTTTTTGGTTGCAGATTCTTAATGGAGGCCGGACTTAGGCTTAGGAGCCTTGCGCCGGAGTGCGCATGCGCGGGGAGCACTAAGATGGCACCCGCAGCGTTTCCTGTATGCTATGGCAACGGGGAAGCCAGACGCAGGGAATATGACGCGATTTCCAGTGCGACGGCCTCAGAGCGGCGTGGAGTGCAGATATACATTATGGGAGCTACTTAGTGTCATGCAATGGCTGCTATGGCGACGATCTTCGCCCCACCTGGGATGAGGGCCCAATTAAGGTATCACTTAAGAGTAATATTACCATATGAGCGATCTAGGTATACTGTATAAGGATGTAAATGTACGAGGTCACTGATCACTAGTATATGGGTTAACGTGTGGGGTTGTTAGAATGATTCATTGTAAGGTATATGTGTACAAACTTGTGAACCTGGTAATTGATACAAATTGAATATGTAAATGTTATGGTTTAAAAAGAGGCATGTGGGCAATGACTAGTTGCTAGACAAAAGTCACTTGGTGACTGAAACGTCGCATGGTCGCCCTGAAGGCCTGAATGAAGGCTTCTGAAGAACCAGACGTGGGAGTGCTGCTGTCATTTTATATATATATATATATATTTATATATATTAGTATATAGAAGACTGAGGTATATATTATTTGATATATAGGGGTGGGGGCGAGGTATGTACATTAGATAGGATATATGTGGCTGAGGTTTGTACATTATATAGGATATCTGGGGCTGAAGTGTATACATTAGAAAGCATATACTGGGTCTGAGGTATATCTTATACTATATTCCTCAGCCCCAGTATGTCCTATCTAATGTATATACCTTGGTACTATGCATCCTAGGCAGGATTTCTCCCGTCTTGTATCTGTACGACCGAATTGTCCACATTTATTGTTACTTGTATTGTTACTATGTTACTTGTCCTAATCTGCCCCTTTTAGCATGTAAAGTGCCATGGAATATAATGGCGCTATATAAATAAATAATAATAATACTAATAATAATGTACTATACATTCCTCAGACCAAGTATGTCCTGTCTAATGTATATACCGGGACTGAGGTTTATACAGTATATTAGATAGGATATATTGAGGCTGAGGCTATAAGTATCTAATGTGTATACCTCATCCCCAGTGTATAAGATACACAGGGCTGATGTATAAACATTGGATAGGATATATGGGGTGCAGGTACAAACCTTATAAGATAGGATATACAGGGATGAGATATACACTATACACCTCATTCCTGTATATGCTATCTAATAGATATACCTCAGCCCAAGTATGTCCTAATATATATATATACTGTGTATATATATATATATATATATATATATATATATATAATATATATATATATCTGTATAAATATACATACTACTGTTTAAAAGTTTGGGGTCACCCAGACAATTTTGTGGCCACTCCATTACAGATAGAATACCAGCTGCCTGCTTCTTCCCTAAATAGTTCATGCACAATTTGGGGGGGTGTTTTCGGTTATTGTCCTGTTGTAGGATGAAATTGGCTCCAATCAAGCGCTGTCCACAGGGTATGGCATGGCATTGCAAAATGGAGTGATAGCCTTCCTTATTCAAAATCCCTTTTACCTTGTACAAATCTCCCACTTTACCAGCACCAAAGCAACCCCAGACCATCACATTACCTCCACCATGCTCGACAGATGGCGTCAGGCAATCTTCCAGCATCTTTTCATTTGTTCTACGTCTCACAAATGTTCTTCTGTGTGATCCAAACAGCTCAAACTTTGATTCGTCTGTCCATAAACCTTTTTTCCAATCTTCCTCTGTCCAATGTCTGTGTTCTTTTGAACATATTAATTTATTCCTTTTATTAGCCAGTCTCAGATATGGCTTTTTCTTTGCCACTTGGCCCTGAAGGCCAGCATCTCGGAGTCACCTCTTCACTGTAGACGTTGACACTGGCGTTTTGCGGGTACTTTTTCATGAAGCTGCCAGTTGAGGAGCTGTGAAGTGTCTATTTCTCAAATGAGAGACTCTAATGTACGGTACTTGTCTTGTTGCTCAGTTGTGCAGCGGGGCCTCCCACGTCTCTTTCTACTCTGGTTAGAGTCTGTTTGTCCTCTCCCCTGAAGGGAGTAGTACACATTGTAGGAAATCTTCAGTTTGCAATTTCTCGCATTGAATAGCTTTCATTTCTAAGAACAAGAATAGACTTCATTCACTATAAATTTATGCTTAGAACTTACAATGCTGCCCTTCACCTCGCCAAACAAACCTACTTCACTACCCTGATCTCCTCACTATCCAGCAACCCAAAAAACTCTTTGACACCTTTCATTCTCTCCTCAGTCCTAAAGTGCAGGCCCCTATTAATGACATCTTTGCTGATGATCTGGCTTCCTATTTCACAGAGAAAATAGAAAACGTCCATCAGGAAATCAACTCCCAACCTCAAATTGCTGTCACCCCTACCTCTCCCCACATTTCCTCCGGCTCACTCTCCACATTCGACCCAGTCACAGAAGAAGAAGTCTCCAGGCTCCTCTCTTCCTCTCATCCCACCACATGCACTGCTGACCCCATCCCCACACACCTACTCCAGTCTCTCTCTCCGGTGGTCACCACTCACCTAACCAACATTTTCAATCTCTCCCTCTCTTCTGGCATCTTCTCCTCCTTCAAATACTCGATCATTACTCCATTATTAAAGAAAGCGTATCTTGACCCATCCTGCCCAAACAACTACAGACCAGTCTCCAATCTCCCCTTCATCTCTAAACTCATTACCTCTCTACACACTCTCTTCTAGACCCATTACAGTCTAGTTTCCGTCCCCTACATTATACAGAAACTGCTCTCACCAAAGTGACCAACGACCTTCTGACAGCAAAACGTAATGGTGACCTCCCTCTGTTTATACTTCTTGATCTCTCTGCAGCCTTTGACACTCTTGACCACCATCTCCTACTCTCCATGCTGCACTCCATAGGCATCAAGGACACAGCTCTCTCCTTGTTCTCTTCCTATCTTTCTGACCGCTCTTTCAGTGTATCATTCGCTGGCTCCACTTCCTCCCCTCTTCCTCTCACTATTGGGGTCCCACAGGGTTCAGTCCTTGGAACTCTTCTCTTCTCTCTCTACACGACCCCTATTGGACAGACTATCAGCAGATTTGGCTTTCAGTACCATCTTTATGCTGATGACACACAACTATACACTTCTTCCCCTTACCTTACTCCCGCTCTAATAAAGAACATTAATGACTGTCAACCGCAGCTTCCAATATCATTTCCGCTCTCTATCTGAAACTCAACCTTTCCAAAACTAAACTTCTTCTGCTCCCGCCCTCCACCAACCTCCCTAAATCTGACATCTCTCTCTCAGTGTGTGGCACCACGATAACGCCTAGTCAGCAGGCTTGCTGTTTGGGTGTTATGTTTGACGTTGATCTTTCCTTCACCCCACATATACAATCTCTCGCCCGCTCTTGCCGCTTGCTCCTGAAGAACATCTCTAGAATTTGCCCCTTTCTCACTTTGGAAACCACAGAAACCCTCACTGTGGCCCTGATTCACTTCTGCCTTGACTATTGTAATTCTCTTTTAATTGGCCTCCCCCTCATTAAACTCTCCCCTCTCCAGTCCATCCTTAATGCAGCAGCCAGGATCACCTATCTAGCTAACCGTTACTCAGACGCTTCTGCTCTATGCCAGTCATTGCACTGGCTGTCCATACAGCATATACATGATGTTTAATTCCCACATTTTAGCATTTTTAGGAAAAAAGTCTAATGCACCTCTAAAATACCGCATTGAAAACCACAGACCAACTCTGTACAAAAACTATCCAAAATGTATTAATTACATGAATCAGTGGTTAAAAACGTTACCAGAAACTACACAAAACAGTACAGTTTCAAGGACACAACACTTAGTCTGCACATTAAACAATTACAATCCGGTTAATTTTATAATTACAGAACTGACTAAAAAGACACATGGAGTCTCCATGTGCCTTTTTAGTCAGTTCTGTAATTACAAAATTAACCGGATTGTAATTATTTAATGTGCACACTAAGTGTTGTGTCCTTGAAACTGTACTGTTTTGTGTAGTTTCTGGTAACGTTTTTAACCACTGATTCATGTAATTAATACATTTTGGATACTTTTGCACATAAACTCCAGTTGTTCTCTGGTTTTCATGGCTGCCCATACAGTATAGGATCCAATTCAAACTGATTGTTCTCACCCACAATGCTCTTCACAGTGCATCACCTCCCTACATTTCCTCCCTCATCTCTGTCCATCAACCCACCCATTCTCTTCGCTCTGAAAGGGTCTTTAGACTCACTTCTGCATTAATCTGAACTCCCACTCCCGGCTCCAAGACTTCTCCCGAGCTGCACCAATTTTTTGGAATGCTCTTCCACTCCTGGTTTGTGATGAGCTCGCGCGTAAAAAAATGCAGCAAATACACAGCGTGTGAAAGCACCCGTACAAGGGTTTTCTAAACATCCATTAGCCTTCTTACACAGTTAGCAAACACAATGTACAATTAAAACACTGGAGTGATGGTTGTTGGAAATGGGCCTCTATACACCTATGTACTGTAGATATTGCATTAAAAAACAGACGTTTGCAGTTAGAATAGTCATTTACCACATTAACAATGTATAGAATATATTTCTGATTCATTTACTGTTAGCTTCATTGAAAAAAAAAAAGCGCTTTTCTTTAAAAAATAAGGAAATTTCTAAATGACCCAAAACTTTTCAATGGTAGCATATATATATATATATATATATATATCTACTATATAATCTCCTAATCGTTTCTGTCTGACGGCGAAATTGCGCGCCAACGCTCATTGGCTGCTGCTAGCAGCAGCAACCAATGAGCGCCGCGTATGCAAAAAGTCATGCGCATTCAAAATTAGAAGATTATACAGTAGCTGTAACCTTTCGACCCCCTACCCCCAGGCTACATATACGGCTGCGGCGACCCCCGGCACCGGTACCCTCTGCCTCCCTCCTCGCCTCCCTGCCTCATTCTTTGCCTCCTCGCCTCCCTGCCTCCCTCATCGCCTTCCTGCCTCCCTCCTCGCCTCCTGCTGTTCTCACCCATCTTCTCCGTGTACAACAGTCATGTGACACGGCAGGCTGATGTGACGTCACACAGCCCGCCCAGTCACATGTCCCTGTACACAGTGCGGCCCTGCGGGTGAAAACAGAGGGGGCGAGGGGGATCCTGCCCCCCCGCAGCAATTCTGCCCCCCCGCAGCCATCCTGCCCACTCCCGCAGCCATCCTGCCCCCCCCCCCGCAGCCATACTGCCCCCGCGCAGTCGTCCTGCCCGCCCGCGGTCAACCAGCCCACCCCCGCAGCCATCCTTCTCCCCCCGACGCCATACTGCCCCCCTGCAGCCATCCTGCCCACCCACGCAGCCATCCTGCCCCCCCCCGGCTCCATCCTGCCCCCCCCCCGACTCCATCCTGCCCCCCTTCCCGGCTCCATCCTGCCCCGCTTGCTCCTTCCTGCCTCGCTTGCTCCATCCTGCCCCACTCGCTCCATCCTGCCCCGCTCGCTCCTTCCTGCCCCACTTGCTCCATCCTGTCCCGCTCGCTCCGTCCTGCCCCGCTCGCTCCGTCCTGCCCCGCTCGCTCCGTCCTGCCCCGCTCGCTCCGTCCTGCCCTGCTCGCTCCGTTTTGCCCGCTCGCTCCGTCCTGCCCCGCTCTCTCCGTCCTGCACCATTCGCCCCGTCCTGCCATGCTCGCTCCGTCCTGGCCCTCTCACTCCGTCCTGGCCCTCTCGCTCTATCCTGCCCTGCACGCTCCATCCTGCCCGTTCGCTCCATCCTGCCCCCCCGGCTCCATTCTGCCCCCCTTCTTGGCTCCATTCTTCCCCCTTCTTGGCTCCATCCTGTCCCCCCCCTGCAGCCATACTGCCACACTGCAGCCATCCAGCATCCCCCCGCCCCCCCGCAGCCATCCTGCTCCCCCCTGGCGCCATCCTGCCCCGCCGCATCGATCCTGCTCCCCCAGCTCCATCCTGCCCAGCTCGCTCACACCTGCCCCCCGCCACCATCCAGCCATCCTGCCCCCCACTAGCTCCATCCTGCCCCCCCCCCACCATCCGGCCCCCTGGCTCCATCCTGCCCCCCTGGCTCCATGGCCTGCCGGCTCCATCTTGCTCCCCCCGCCTCCATCCTGCCCCCTGGCTCCATGCCTTGCCGGCTCCATCCTGCCCCCCTGCCTCCATCCTGCCCCCCTGCCTCCATGCCTTGCCGGCTCCATCCTGCCCCCCCTGCATCCATCCTGCCCCCCTCGCATCCATCCTGCCCTGCTCGCTCCATGCCTTGCCGGCTCCATCCTGCCCCCCCCTACATCCATCCTGCCCCCTCGCATCCATCCTGCCCTGCTCGCTCCATCCTGCCCCCCTGCCTCCATCCTGCCCCCCCGGCCGGCTCCGTCCTGCACCTTCGGCTCCATCCTGCCCCGCTCGCTACATCCTGACACCCGCTCGCTCCATCCTGCCCCCCCCGGCACCATCCTGCCTTCCCCTTTCACCATCCTGCCCCCCCGGCAGTGAGCGATCATGTATCATGTGACCAATCAGCTGATCGGTTTCCCAGGCAACGACAGGTCCTAAAGGCCTGTAGAACCTAGAAGACGGAGGTGGAGCGAGCCGGCAGACAGGTGAGTATCCTCACTGAGGATTTTTTTATTTTTACTTTTACTGTGGAGGAGTGGGGGCCAGGAGGAGCACAGGGGCCACGGGGAGCGGAGTATCGCCATATACCATAGTGCAGCTATACATGTACTATAATGTACCGCCATATACCATAGCGCCACTATACATGTACTATAATGTACCGCCATATACCATAGCACTGCTATACATGTACTATAATGTACCGCCATATACCATAGCGCTGCTATACATGTGTGGCGCCCTGCCCCAGGCAGAAGGAAGATAGTTTGTGCAACAAACACCCTCACAGCACACACACCCACAGGAGTACAACAACCAATCCGGAGCCCGGGACTCTAGGCGGGAAAGGGGTGGTAGGGTTTAGAGGAAAGTGGGTGGGAAGGTAGGTCAGGTGGTAGACCAGAACAAAAGGAGGAACAATGGGAGGAGTTAGCCAGTAGGCCGAGGTAGGCTGAGCTGTAAAGACACTAGAAGGAAAGTGACACATCCCAGAGGGATTGGGCTCCCTGGAGACGCAGAATCCACAGAGTCATAGAAACCATGGAGACAAAGCTCGTCTATAGCCGGCATCTCAAGGGAGTGTGAGGACAGAAACCGGACCGGTATCACCGGGTCCGAGTAACACGGCAGCATTGACTAACTACGGGTGAAGTTTTCCCTAATTGTGCTGGAATCACACGGGTTAGATGGAGCCTTGTAACACCTTGGAAGATAGGGTTACTGCAGGCTAGGCACACACCAGAGTGTTGGCTCTGAGGGGAACTGAAGTTCCAGACCGGCTTCCCAGACAAACCGACGGGGAGCTCTAATTACAGGTTGGAGTTCCCACAACAGGGTTGAAGGCACAGCAGCAACCACGAGGACCCACAAGGGCCCGAGCTGCAACCATAACAACCCGCGGAGAGGACAGAGAGGGAGAGAACAGCCTGAAAGGACATTAGAAGGAGTGAGGGGTCTCAGAGTGACAGCCTGGCTGCAGAGGGTTCGAGTGTCCGGAGTTAACTGCACTGTGAACTGTGTTAAGAACTGTACCGTAACTTGTGTGACTTTCAAGAGCTTGAAAGTAAACCCGGTGAACCCCGCCTGAGTGTCCGTGTCTGATTCCAGGTATACAGAACTGTTCATCATACCTTTTACCCTGCCAAGAGCAGCCCGACCCGTGGCGGGCTCATCCATCTGGCTGCAGCCCATCATCCATCCTCCTGGCAGAGCAGCGCTGCAGCTGTGGTCCCATCATTGACCACAACCTGTGGGTGGCGTCACGACAGACTAATCCCTGTAAATACCCCTTTACTTATGTGAACCCGGAACACGGTCCGGACCAGGACCTCCGTGACATCCCCAGCAGTACTCCGGTCCGGTACCGAGTATCCCGTCCCAGTGGGCTCCACACATGTACTGTAATGTACGGCATTATCCTATAGCGCTGCTATACATGTGCTGTAATGTACCGCCATATACCATAGCGCTGCTATACATGTATTGTAATGTACCGCCATATACTGTAGCGCTGCTATACATGTGCTGTAATATACCGCCATACGCTATAGTGCTGCTATACATGTGCTGTAATGTACTGCCATATACTATAGTGCTGCTATACATGTAATGTAATGTACCGCCATATACTAAAGTGCTGCTATATATATATGTAGTTCACTCACGTTGACTGAACAAGTTCTGTCAGTCACAGTATATCCTGTCTAATGTTTTGTGTAAACCTGATGATTTAACTTGTACATGTACATAATGCAGCCAGTACAGTGGGCCAAGGGCCTCAACTTCTTGACTCATCGAGGCTGTGTGATGCAGGCATGCAGTGGCTGCAGACTGCCCAATGCCCACGTCCAGCCAGTAGTCAAAGATGCGGCGTACAGAGGACGGAATCAGCAAATATATGCATGTGCGCTGGCCACTCTACCGTGACTGTGCATCATTAGAATATGTGTTAAAGGGCCAGCAGCATTCACAAATCCAGTGCAAGAGGCGCAGCGCCAGTCCAGGCCTCCATATGACTCCTCACTGTGCCCGGCGGCTGCTGCAAGATGAGTGAAACTCGACCTGTGGCCGAAGGAGTGGACATAGCAGCCCCTGCCCACACCCTCACGACAGGCCTACTGGGAAAATTCCTGGTAGTCCCGCCTGTCAGTCCACCACAGGGCCCAGTAAAACCTGGAGCTGGCCCTGTGTATTAGCGCAAACTCAGAATAATCATACAGCACTACACATGCTTCCCAGTACATCTGGAAGAAATAGCAACAAAAGAACTCTCCAAATTTTAGTGGATTGTGCCCAGCTGCGGACTGGGATGTCTGGTGCCCACCAGGGAAATTGACTCCAGGGGCCCACCCACCCGGGCCACCCACCCGGGCCACCCACCCGGGCACACCCATTCTTCAACTATATGCAAATACCTGTTATCCGTTATACCCATCATAGTGTAGCGTGGACTGTAAAACACAGGCGGCTCCTGCACATCCCTGTGCGCTCACCATTACTGCGATGTATCTTTACTGTAGTTTGCATTAAAGGGATTTTTTGGTGAAAACAGGTTATCAGCGATGCACAGATTAGGAAGGTGATCACTTATTCATTGGTGGAAGCCACACCATCAGAAGAATGTGGCACTTTGAGTATTTGGTGAGTTTTGTACCTCAGTATTTGTAAGGCCGACTTCACACCACGTTGTGATCAGGTCCGGGGCTGTCCGATGTGAATTAGACAGCCCCGGACCCGATTTTGACATACTGCAGCCATATGGTGCTGGACAGGGCCAGGTGGCAGCTATTTGCCATCCGGTTTTGTCCCTGTCCGGCCGCATCACGCTGCAAACCATTTTTGCGTTGGACACAAAAACGGAGCTTGCATCATTTTTGTGTCCGGAGCAAAAAATTTAAGCAAACCAGATCCTACCGGATTCTCCCAGTTCCAGCACGATCCAGCACCCCCTAACATGAGAGTCTATGGGGCGCCGGATCATGCCGGACCTGACAGTGAGTCTGTCAGGTTCCCGGACGCCGGCTGCTGCAGTTCAACGTGAGCTCTGCTGAACTTCAGCACCAGAAGCTGTCCCCTGTGAAGAGATTCAGCACCATTTCAGTAGGGGCCAGCTCCTGAAGCTGCGCTCTGCAGAATCTGGCTACAAACGGGACTGGAGGGCATATTAACCCTCCGCTTCTATTTGTCCGGACCTATCAGGCTGTGTCCGGTGCCTCCTGCAAAGCACTGGACACAGCCTGACGGGAAAAATGTGGTGTGAAGCCGGCATAAGACAAAACCAGGAGTGGAGCAATCAGATGTTATTTTTTATGCATTTCTCACTCACTCCTGGTTTTGTCTTATAAATACTGAGGTCACCAAAAGCTCAACTTGCTTTCTCTGGCAAACCTCTGCACCTCTGCTGCTGTGTCACAGGCCAGGGAGGGGTTAAACATCCAAAGTATTTAATATCTAATAAAATAGCTTCCACTTATTGATATCAGATAAAACAAATGACCGACCAAAATCCACTGTACCAAGACCAATATTACCAGATAGAAGTCAGAAATACCACCACACCATGACCAGATCACATGTTACCACGACATAGTGCCCAAATAATGCAACATACAAGGCACAAATACCGCCACACCATGACCAAAGTACATAATACCACCACATAGTGATCACATGCTACCACATACAAGGTAAAATACCCCTGAGGAAGGTGCCAGGAAGGGCGTCAAAACGTGTAGGAAAGAATAAAGAAGTATACTGCTACAACATCTTGCATCCCAGGTGATTTTGTGGACTCAGCAGCGCGGACCGTGGTACACCTTGCTTCCCATATTTTCTGGAAGGTATAAATACTGCCACACCATGAGACCACATATTACCACCACATAGTGACCGAATAATACCATATACAAGTGACAAATACCGTCATGTCATGACCAAACCACATATAATACTAAATTAATAGAAATGTAAAAAAGCTCTGTATATTGGGTCAGTGTACAGGTAATACAGTCATCACGAGTGACATTATACACAGGAGTTCAGTATATAGTGTCAGTGTACAGGTAATGCAATGATCACCATTGACATTATACGCATGAACTCTGTATATAGTGTCAGTGTGTGTGTATAGGTAATACATGTAGCTTCTCCCCCCACGTTCAATTTAGCTTCTCCTCTTCATCCATCCATGTTCCTTCTCCCTCTATTCCCCCATCCATCCATGTACCTTTTCCCCCATCCACCAAACCATCCATGTACCTTTTCCCCCATCCATCCATGTACCTTCTTCCCCATCCATCCATCCCGTTCTCCTCCCTTTTCCATGTCGCTCCCCATCCATCCCATTCTGCCCCATCTTCCTGGCCACCCCATCCATCCCATTCTGCCCCCTCTTCCAGGCCGCCCCATCCATCCATTCATCCATTCCACTCTGTCCCCCCAGGATGCTATCTTCGGCTGTAACAGCGCCTTACCTGACTCCACACTCCTGATCCCGGCAGCTTCTTCCTCTGCGGCTCCCGGTCTCCAGCACCATGTACCCGGCAGCTTCTGCCTCCGCGGATCCCGGTCTCCGGCACCAGGCAGCCAGCACCAGGCAGATTCTTTGTTTGCGGCTGCCAGTCTCTGGCAACAGGCACCCGGCAGCTTCTTCCTCTGTGGCTCTTGATCTCCGGCATTAGGCATCCGGCAGCTTCTTCCTCTGTGGCTCCTGGTCTCTGGCACCAGGTACCCGGCAGCTTCATCCTCTGAAGCTCCCAGTCTCCGGCACCCGGCAGAACCAGGCACCCGGCAGCAGCACCAGGCACCCGGCAGCAGCACCAGGCACCACCAGGCCAGCACCAGGCATCACCAGGGTTCTGGCAGCACCAAGCACCACAAAGCACCCAGGGGTCCAGCAGCACCAGGCACCACCAGGGGCCCAGCAGCACCAGGCACCACCAGGCACCCAGGGAGCCCGGCAGCACCAGGCGCCACCAGGGAGGCCCGGCAACCAGGGATCCCGGCAGCACCTCGTCACCACCAGGGGGGCCCGGCAACCAGGGAGCCCGGCAGCACTGGTCACCACCAGGGGCCCGCCACTATCAGGCAACCTGGGGGCCCGGCAGCATCAGGGTCCCGGCACCACCAGGCACCCTGGGGGCCCAGCAGCACCAGGGTCGCAGCACCATCAGGCACCCTGGGGGCCCATCACCACCAGGGGCCCAGTAGCACCAGGCACCCAGGTGGCTCGGCAGCACCAGGCACACCTGGGACCCGGCATCATCAGGCACCCTGGGGGCCCGGCAGCACCAGGAGCCCGGCAGCATCAGGCACCCAGGGGGCCCTGTAGCACCAGGGGCCCAGCACCATCAGGCACCCTGGAGGCCCGGCAGCACCAGGCACCACCAAGGGCCTGGCACCATTGTGGCGCCACTGCGTCCAGGAGGCCACAGAAGGGAACTGCAGCCAGGCAGGCAGGACACTTGTTGCACAACAACACCCTCACAGCCCACACAACCCACGTGTAAGAGAAGGTTTACATCCAGCCCTGAGATTAGAACTCTATGAGATTGAGGTGTGGTGGATCAGAGGAATGGGTTGGGCAAACACGTAGTCAGGTGACTTGAGAGTATATAGTGAGGGGGAGGAGTGAAGGAAGGTAGTAGGCCGATGAGCTGAGATGTAAAGACAGAAAGACTTACACGCGTCCTGTGAGTGCAAGGCTAGGAGCGCAGAATCCGTACTGAGCCAGTGCAAGCCAGAGGGGAGAGAAAGCCCGTCCGATGCTGATGCCACCAGGAGTGTGAGAGAACGGAGAGGGACGGTGTAACCCGTGCCCTAGACAGCAGCTAAAGCCACTGACTGCAGGCGGAGTAGCCCTCCTAGAATACTGGAAAGGAACAGAAAGAAGGAGCCTGGTGGAGCCTCGTGCTGAGGACTGCTGGAGGCTGGGCTGAGTAGAGTGTCGGCTCTAGAGGGGACCGCAGTTTACCCGGAATCCCCAAACAACACGACAAGGGGTCTGAGTTTCAGATTGAGATCCCTACCCTAAAGCACAGGCAGCTAAGTGACGCACTAGGACTCACAGAAGCCCGAGTCACCGCCATACTGTCCAGTGTCGCACAACACATAGCAAAGAGAATGTAACAGCCCGGAAAGGACACTAAAGACTGTGTGAGGGGTCACAGAGAGAGAGAGGCCTGGCTGCAGAGCAAAGGGAACCCGGAGAGGGAGAATGTGCCCGTGTCTTTGAACTGTGTACTGAGAACTGTACTTGAACTTTGTAAAGAACTGCCAATGACATGTGAACTGCTTGGAAAGAACTGAGAGTAAAAACACGGAAAACCCTGAATTGGCCTCTCTTGTCAGTCTCTATCTGCAGACCATTCCTCCCATACAGGTTGCAGCAGATTCCCACCTACAGAGCTACAAGCCTGTCAGCACCAGCAAGGAGGAGAGATCCCTGCAGCCTGCAAAGTAAGTGTCCTGGACAATTCCACAACCCGTAACCCTTACTGCCCCGGGGGATACAGTTCTTCCTACTGGAACTATAACATCTCCGCTGCCACTCCATCACCCCCGGAGGGGTTCTGCAGCAGCGGCGGCCCCCATCACTGGCCGCATCAAGTGGGTGGCGTCACGAGTGACATTTCCCCTGTAAATATCCCCCTTTATTTGCCGAGCCAGGGACACGGTCCGGACCAAGCCACCCGTGACTTCCCCGGCACCGTCCGGTCCGGTACCGAGTACCCCCGTCCCGTGGGGCCCGACACCAACAGGCACCCTGGCACCATCAGGCACCCTGGGGACCCGGCAGCACCAGGAGCCCGGCACCATCAGGCACCCTGGGGGCCCAGCAGCACCAGGCACCCTGGGGTCTAGCAGCACCAGGCACCCTGGGGGCCCAGCACTATCTGGCACCCTGGGGGCCCAGCACCATCAGGCACCCTCCCGATCCTCCAGTGGGCCAGTCCGCCCCATGGATGGGGACAGTGACCCCCCCAGGATGGGGACACATAGGGGCCACCCAGGATGGATGGGGACTCATAGGGGGCCCCCCGGATGGATGGGGACTCATAGGGGGCCCCCACGGATGGATGGGGACACGTAGGCGGCTCCCCAGGATGGGGACATGTAGGGGGTCCCCCAGGATGGATGGGGACACATAGGGGGCCCCCTAGGAAGGGGACACATAGGGGGCCATCTAGGATGGATGGGGGACACATAGAGGTCGCCCCAGGATGGATGGGGACACATAGGGGGCCCCCCAGGATGGGAACACCCATCCATCCTAGGGGGGCCTCTTATGTTTCCCCATCCATCCTGGGGAGCCCCCTGTGTGTCCCCAACCATCCTGGCCCCCCCCCATGTGCCATGTGTCCCTATCCATTCTGGGGGGGGCCCCCATGTGTCCCCATCCATTCTAGGGGGCCCCCCATGTGTCCCCATCCTGATCCCCTTGCTGTGCAGTTAAAAAAAAAAAAAACACTATACTTAACTCACTGACGATCCTCCAGTGTCCAGCGCTGGGGAATCATCACAGACGCTGCAGATGCGCACAGGAAGCCGAGTCCCAGAGCGATGATGTCATCGCCCCGAGACTCCGACCTCAAGCACGCGCCCGCAGCGTCAGCTGTCAGCCGGCCCGTGCACAGAGGAGGAAGCGGTACAGCGGGAGATCGTTCCCCGCTGTACCGCACAGGCGCCACAGAAAGGCTAATCATATCGGCGAGCTATGCACACCGATATGATTAGCACTAAGGGAGGGGGGCAGCAGCGGCACAGGGGTTGTAGGGGGGCGGGGCTAAGGGGGCGGAGCCATGGGGACATGGGGCCCCCCGGGGGATCTCCCGATCTCCCGCCGGGCCAGTCCGCCCCTGATTGTGCCCATGGCAGAGCAGCTGCACTAAAGCATTAAACCACCATGATTGAGAGAACATCCCCGGTGGCTTCTGCAGAGCTTGGCTCACCCACTCAATGGGTGGGGGCCCGGGGGGGAGACAGGGGGGGAAATCATACATCCCTGTTGCTCCTGCAGAGCTCAGCTCACCCCCTCAATGGGTGAAGGCCCGAGGAGGGAGGGGGGATCATACATCCCTGTGGCTTCTGCAA
Organism: Allobates femoralis; assembly: GCA_033576535.1. Taxonomy (NCBI): domain Eukaryota; kingdom Metazoa; phylum Chordata; class Amphibia; order Anura; family Aromobatidae; genus Allobates; species Allobates femoralis. The sequence continues at coordinate 422,504,527 of JARQOC010000004.1, read as the reverse complement.
AACTCAGCTCACTCCCAGTCTATGTGCCCCCCTAGCTCTCTGTAGTGTGGCGCCCTGCAACGAGTGCGTCACAGGAGGGTATTGCAGCCAAGTCAGCAGCAGCAATATTCTCTGACTAAGCAATGACACAGTTAAAACTCAGAGCTCTATACCCTACATGCACATCAGCATAGAGGGCCAATAAGGTCCTGGTGGGCGGAGTGTAGTGGTAGTGTGTGAGGAGTGGAAGTTAGGAGAAGGCAGCAGAGGGTAAAAGCTCAAGGTTTTGCAATGTAGGAGAAGGAGAAAGGAGCAGACGTGGCCAGGAGGAACGTACGAGAGGGGGCCCGCACAGTCCCGTGCAGCCCCGGGGCCACCACCACCGGTTGGGCACAATTGCTCCGGTGTCTCAAAAATCGGTCTACGGGCATCTACATGCGGGTCCAACACCATCCCGTGCCCATCTACCACTGGTCTACTGGTACCGAAGCTAGTAGTTGTTCAGCACTACTATGCGAACCAGGAGTGGAGGGACCGCTTTATAGGAGCACCCCACCACCGCCGCACACACAAAGTCGTCTAGCCAGCGGAGTTCCCACCAAAAGGACCCAAGGCTCCCCACAAATCCGGCCAGAATTCCCCGGTAGGGAAATTGAAGCAGCCTCCTTGTACCCGATCTGGCACTTCAGGGCGACAACGGCAACACAAACTAGTTAGAATGGAGGAACACCGCGGAGCTCTGAGAAACACTGGTCATTGCTGAGTCCACCCGGTCCGTTACCCGAGAACTGTATGCCATGTATCACCTGCTGGTTGCAGTAAAGTACCCGTTGCAGAGACTTCCAGTGTCCATGCTTTCTTTAGAACTGTCCATCTCCGCAAGTGGAAGGTAACTGCAGCTGCTTCACAACATCTTGTGCAGCTCCTGGCTCCGGGGATACCGCTCAGCCTGTGGGGAGCGTTCCATCTTGCTGCATTCCATCCCCCGGAGGCCCAAGCAGCACGGTGGACATCACCGGAACACTCACAGGTGGCGTCACGACTTAAAACAACCTTTTAAATCTGTTCAGCCAATTTCCCTTTGAATCTGCACCACCGGGCCCATTGACTTCGGACAGGGGGAAGGTGTGCCCGTGAAGCCCGGAGGTGAAGAAGCTAGATGTTCGCTCTCCATTGGTAATGTCACTTATGTCACAGGTTGCTGGTCGTCAACGAACAGTAGTTGCTGTATAATGCCCCAACTGTCCATTGTGATGTATTTTACAGCAATCTCTTATGTGTATAGCTTTAAAAAACTATTGTCACTAGAGTTGGAACTCGCTCAGACAACGCAAACTAGTCTCATGGTTTGTGTATGTGCTGTCATAATTAGAAAAAAAATAACACGACACAATGTCATGTGTGAACAATAGTGAACTGTTATCACCTGGCTTAAGTTCTCTGTATGTGTATTGCTTCACAGATTATTGTGGGCAAAGGGGGTTTATAGTAAGTAAATATCACTGAATCGACTTGCCTTTTCTCGCTTATTGAGCCTGGTTTACTTAGTATATACCTGTATCAGTGTAACATGGATAGAAATGGTCCATGAGGGTATATTATAAGATGTAATTATGTGTACATAGTGCACACTATTTGTGAATGGATTATTCCTTGTACTATAACTATGGTTTATGTACAATCTTTGTAACCTGGGTATAATGCCTACATGTAATTTTCTGTATGAATATGGTGGTTTAGTGGTATAGCCAAACCGATTGGCTGTTTGTGTATTGTTCTTCCCTAAAACTCTGGTATTAAAAATTCACTTTGTTCACACATTGGACAGTTGATCATGTTTTTTGTCTTAATTATACGGTGCCTGAGGCGCGATTTTGTCCTGTCCATGAGGGATTGGTTTTGTAATAAAATTATGCTGACATACAAAAACGGTCCCAAATGAAGATTTTCTAAAATATGTTTGTATGTGATCTGGTGTTAGATGGGAACTGTTAATGTGTGATTGATTAGTGAGGACGTGGTGCAGAAGTGGAGACCTTCCAATAGTGGGAGCGGAGCCGGGGTGGAGTCTCGTAGAGGATCCCAAAATTTTGACAGTGAGGGGCCCAAAAATTCCTAGTGGCAGCCCTGCCCGGGGGATGGAGTGGGGCCCGGGCGCTGGGTTAATGAAGCACTACGCCCAGGCCCCAATCTACTCCAGGCCCCTCAGGAGTCAGAGCAGTCATGCCTGATGGCGGCCCTGAATCTCTTATCTCTAAATAGAAGTAATAAAAATACCTCTGACTTACATGAAAACGCATATTCAACTGTTGTTAAAGCACCAATCTAACAGGGGGGGGGTCTTTAAATCTAAGTCCCATCCCTTGTCAGCACTGTTTTGTGGCCAGAAGTCATAAGTTACATCACCAGCCCTCAGTGCAAGTATATGAGGGCCAAAACGAGGCCAGGACAAGGCTCTCATAGACTTGTATTGAGCTATGACCTCCAGTTCGTTCCATAACACACTGGAGTTTCAGGTCACAAACCACCAGGACACCAACTGAAGTGCCGCTGGAAAGAGACGAAAATGGCGGCAGGTTAGGATAAGGCTATGTGCACACAGGGCGTATGTCCTGCAGTTTTGGTGCATTTTTCCTTAGTTTTATGCTAATCTAAACCTGTGTTTTTCATTCCCAGCAAAACCTATGAGATTCAGGAACATTTGTGCACACATATTGTTTTTTTCCCAGACGGAAATTGAAGAAACCTGCATAATGCTTCGATTTTGTAATGTCACAGATTGAAAATCTCCTCTGCTGGTCTGTAAAGAGATCTAGTAGCCAGAAAAAATGCACTGTGTGAACACATCCTAAGACAGGGGACACTGGACTTCTATTTACAGCACCACTGCAGCGCTCAAATGATCTACTTATATAATTGGCAGTTGGGAATTCGGGCGTTGTAGCCGAATCCCAAGATGCTTTGCGGTACTGCGAGCGATGACGCGCAGCGTCATCGCGAGCCGCAGCCGCACTACTATAAAAAAAGGCAGGCACCGGGAGCCACCGGGAGCTCGGTGGTGAGGTGAGCAAACTTTATTTACATTTTTTTACACCTGCCTGCTGTGCCTGTCTCATGTCCTGCACACTCTGCCTGTCTCATGTCTCTGCACACTCTGCCTGTCTCATGTCTCTGCACACTCCCTGTTCATGTCTCTGCACATCTGCCTGAGTCTCTGTCTCTGCACACCTGCCTGTCTCAGGTCTCTGCACAACTCTGACTTTCTAACCCTGCACTCTCTGCCTGTCTCATGTCTCTGCACACTCTACCTGTCTCATGTCTCTGCACACTCTGCCTGTCTCATGTCTCTGACACTCTGCCTGTTCATGTCTCTGCACACTCTGCCTGTGCTCATGTCTCTGCACACTCTGCCTGTCTCATGTCT
>JARQOC010000004.1:422472390-422501024 GCA_033576535.1 Allobates femoralis | reverse complement strand
CTGTCCATGAATGGGCTTAGTGCTGAGCCCCAGGGATCTGCAGAAGACTTTTCCCCATTGGACTTGGTGTGGGCTCCGGGATCTGCAGGAGACCTGTACAAGGATGCGCTTAGTGCTGAGCCTGAGGGATCTGCAGGAGACTTGTCCATGGATGGGTTTGGGCTGGGAACCAGGAATCTGCAGGAGACATGTCCATGGATGGGCTTTGTGTGGGACCCCAGGGATCTAGAGGAGACCTGTCGGTGGATGGGCTTCGTGTGGGGCCCCGAGGATCTGCAGGAGACCTCTCCATGGATGGGCTTCATGCTGGGCACCAGGGATCTGCAGGAGACATGTCCATGATTTGGCTTAGTGCTGAGTTCCTGGAGTCTCTTGGTCAATATGGCATCATTTGATGTATCATTCACATTATGTATCTAGAAGATGGCACACTCTTTATTTTCTTTTATCAGCCACATAAGAGGTGCACTGTAATCTGCAAGTTCAGGACATGCAATTATTACTTTTTCTAACTCCATATCACACACACAGGACCTCCAACTGGTGGGGAAGGAAAATAGACAGAAATGTGTGGGGTTCAATATCTTTATAGATCACAATTACTGTTTCTGGTTAGTATTTTTACATGTTCTTAGCCTTCAGTGACACTTTTTATAGATTTTTTTTTTTTTTCTTCTGCCTTTTGTTCATTGTTTTCCACTGCAGTTTAAAGCCCCCCATCTTGCATAGCGAGATTGCTGTTACGTCACAGGTTCTGCAATCTCGCTATGTTCGACAAGTAGCAGCAACGGGGCCCCATCTTTGAGATCGCCGATCGTGTCTGAATGTCCTGGACCATTTTGTGATTGTCGGTTTTCCACTGGGCAGCATGCATCAGTGTGTTTGACGCCTTAACAACCTCGTTGGCGACTCAGAACTCAGCCACGTAGGTCTGAGTCGTCAGACTAGCTGCTGTGTGACAGGGTCCCAATGACCACCGAGGTTGTTATACGGGTCGCTGTATCATTGCTGCGTCGTTGAGTAGATCTGACTGTTTGACATTTCTCCAGCGACCACATAGCGACGTTCCAACGATCCTTACCAGGTCGTATCGTTGTCAGGATCGCTGGAACGTCGCCAAGTGTGACTGGACTCTAAGGGACTATTGACAGCACAGGATGACTGGTGAAACCGAGCATCGGCTCTAGGTGCATCATGGCAGGGCCAGACATCTCAAGGTACCGTCACATGCCGCCATATCGCTGGCAAGAACGCTGGCAATTCCCGAATTCGGTGATGTGGAAACCACATCACATGTGCGTAGTGGCGTGTGACTGGGCGATTCTATGGCGAGAAATCGCCGGTGGAGCGTCACCTGATTGGCCTGCACTGCAGTGAAATCAGGCGATATCCAGCAGGCGATATCAACGCATCCTGGCGTGTCACAGGGCGATAGCGACATACACAGCAATCCTGAAATCAATCCCGTAGGGTTGCTTGGATGTTGTTTTTTTCACGCTGCATCTGCAGCTATTGGTGGGTGATACTGCGTTCCGATTGGCTGGCCGTGTCCGAGGCGCCTTATTTGATGACCCATGCGTTCACGCAAGGCTGACCAATGGGAACGCAGTTCCGTCCACCAATCACAGTGATAGGGGCGCGGTGAAACACACTCTAGCACACCCCTATTGAAACAGTATGCCCACATCGCTGCTATGATTGTGGCGTGTGACGCGGCGATGTGTGAAGGGAAGATTGCTTCCGGTCTCCTGCAGGCAATTTACGGAACGCAGGATCGCCGAAGATCGCACGCTAGATAGCTATGTGTGAAAGCTCCACAGCGATCAGAAAAAAGTGCCCGAATCATGCAAGACTGACCAGCACACCTACTGCCTACTGTGTGTGAATAAGGTGCTAGCAGAAAGAAAACATATCTAGTAAAAGGTTATTCCGCTGCTTACTATAACACTAAGAATAAAGAAGATGCTAAACAAATGTATTGGCCAATGCAAATGAGCCTGATAAACACATAGTAGAATCCTCTTCCTTTAAAGCCAGGATCCTACCTTCCAATACAGGCTGATTTTAATCGTACTTAGAAGCATTTCAGGTTAGGGTCCCGATACATGAAATGCACCTTGTCGCTGTTATCTGACTCCTCTGCATTGGCCAATACATTTGCTAAGCGTCTCCTTTAGTCTTAGGGCCGTTTCACATCTGCGCTCAGCTGCGTTATGCATTGTGCTAGTGCATGAGGTAGCGCAGTGCAAGCGCAACCTAATGCAGCTGAGCGCAACTGAAGAGCATTGCATTACCGCCGCCATTACCTTGTATGGGTGAGTGCATCCTAACGCAATCTGGAAGCGCAAGTGTGAAGAAGGGTTGTGTCAAAGCGCATGCGCTAGTCCGGACGCACCGGAAACGCGTCACGCTACATTTATGGTGCGTCCAGACTAGCGCATGCGCTGTGCCACAACCCCCCTTCACACTTGCGCTTCCGGGTTGCGTTGGGATGCGCTCGCTCATACAAGGTAATGGCATTGGTAACGCACATTGGTTCATTTGTGCTCCAGTGCACTTGGCTGAATATGCACTGTGCTACCTCCTGCACTAGCGTAATGCAGCCAAACGCACCAGAGCAGCGCAGGTGTGCACTAGGCCTTAGTGTTCTAGTGGGCAGCGGAATAACCTTTTATAGTTATATCCTCAATAGGCTTCAATGACATGTTGAGTATAGTTAAGGTGGGGTCACACGCGGCGATCTGGCCTGCGATGTCGGAAGCGATGCGCGGGTGCCCGCTCGCTTCCGACATCGCAGGCCAGCTGTCACACGGCACGACGTTGCCGGTGACGCGGCGGCGATGTGGGCGGAGCCATCGCTCACTGGGCTGGGCTAAGCCCAGCGAGCGATGGCTCAGAAACACTGCAATATAGGCTGGATTGCGCCGCCAACAGTGTCAGACGGCGCGATCCAGCCTAATCGCTGGTCACAGGTTGACAGGTTTATGAACCAGCGATAATTTGCAGTTGCGTCGCGACTTCGCTGTGACGTCACTTTGCGGCGATGTCGCGGGCGAGATCGCCGCGTGTGACCCCACCTTTAGATTTTGTCTCAACTTCCTTATGTTCACCATTGACTTATTGTTAAAAATAAAGGATTTATTTGGATTAATAACCTCTCATTCTTCAGTCATATATCCCTAGAGGGATCAGCTTTCACCTTGAGGAATAAAGCACCATACTGTCTCAGTAGCACGTCCTCAGTTTATTTAGGGTAGTGTGTTAGTAAGTATGGCAATTCCACAGCAAAAGTTAATGTTTTGTTTTCTGTGGATTGTGCTGTTGGTTCATGGCACAGTTCACCACCAAAACGTCGTGGATAGTACCGAATCCGCACAGCACATCCATCACAAGTAGGGTTAAGGTCCCATTACACATTAAACTAATGTTGCCTGAAGCCTCTGAAGGTGGGCAGATATGGCCGACAATCTAATATGAACTGGCCACCTGACTACAGCTGTCAGTAGAGATAAGGATATTGCATGTCTAATTGCCAATTCCCCATTTTTTGTATTTTTTTTTTCTTCTGTAAGGGCTCACTCACACTCAAGTATAATCTCTAATGCATGATAATCTGATGAATTATGCAAATGACACTGGTCAATGTGAGCCAAGTGTTATACTTGGTAATCTGATTCTCTCACATATGAGCATCATATCACCGGGGAGGTGATGACAAGATTAATCTTATCATTGTCTGTGTCGGCATGTATCAAACTGCACTATGATTTCCTCGCCCCTATAGACTTGTACAGGGTGAGCCATTCGAAATGCTTTGCCACTTGAAGCATGCTGACATTTTTTCCTTTGGCATGAGAAAAAAGTCAATCTGCACTGTCCCATAGTATAACATTGGCATGTGTTGTTAGTATCTGATAAAACATTGGCTGGCACTTATCTGAATTATATGCTGGCTGTATGCTTCAAGGGCCCGTCACACAGGGACATATCGCCGGCGATGTTGCTGGCAACTGAGGGGCGTGGTCAGGTTGCGGCGACATCGCCGGAGAGTTGCCTCGTGTGACAGGGCGATAATCAGGCGAAAAATCGCCTGAGTCACATCGCCAAGTTTCCCAACAATGTTGGGAAATCTGGCGATGTTGGTCAGGCGATCATGCCTGATCGCCCTGTGTAACGCGGCAACCCGCAATGTTACGGGCGATTCCTCCTATCTACAACATTGCGAGCTATCGCTCGCTGGGTTGCTGGCCAACCCAGTGAGCGATAGCCGCGGCAACTAGCCGGCGACATCGCCGGTAAGTTGCTCAGTCTGACATCTCCCCGGCGATGTTGTCAGGGATGCGCGCTCCCGCGATCGCTGGCAACATCGCCGGCGATATGTCTCTGTGTGACGGTACCTTAGAGAGAGGCCACCGGAGATGTCTTATAGTGGTTATCTCATTGAGAACACAAGTACTTGGTAGACCCTGGTGACAATCAGCTGACAGATGTTTAAAGTGGATGGTGGGCTTTAGTTTTATTTTGCTCATGTCTGCTTTGTGGGGTGAGTTTGGCACATGATGTCTCGTCTATTGAAACCTCCTTGGTACCAGTCAGTATGCTGTCCTCTGACCCTTTTAAAGAATATGTGGAGGTCAGCAGAGCCTTACTAACCCTTGAAAAGTGTTAGATTGCTGACCAGAAATGTTCGTACTCGCCCCTGATTTCTGAAGATTCCCAGTCCTCCTTTTGTTAATAGAGAACACCAACAAAGAAAAAAGCAGCCATGCACTTGAAAGATCAAACCCATTCGGCAGAATCTATGATGCCTGTCTTTGCCTACCGTAGTAATCTCCATTCAGGAATTTTCTATATTCGGGTTTATGCACTTCATATGCCAAGTTATCACTTGTGTATTTATGGCATTTTGACAAATACAGGGATATGTTATATGAAACAAAAGGGAACCTATCCAAGAGATGACATCTAATTACCGCACAACAAGGAGACAGACAATCTAGTTGCTAAGGGTCCCCATAGGAGAGTTAAGAGCTTCAGGTCCAGATCGTTGTTTTGCTGAATCTCCCCATCAATTATAGCAGGTGTTAGATCCGTCCCATGGGGTGGAAGGTGTCTTGGGAATACGCTGTGCCTGAGGACGTAGTTAAGAAGCTGTGCAGTAGTGAATCCTGAACGCTTGCTAAGTATTGTATTCATGTTGTCTTTTGTTCCATCTGAATGGTAATAACAATTATCCATTTGTTTTCAGGCGGTTTTTCAGGCCAGAATCATGGACAAGCACAAAGTAAAGAGACAACGCCTGGATCGAATCTGTGAGGGTTAGAAGATAATTGAGTTCGCAGGAGCCTGTGGTTATAGCAGGCCATTGTAGGACATTGTATACAAGTGTCCTCCTATAGTCATGTATCACTTGATTGGAAAATGGAGGGTCTTTATAAAGGAGGCAAATCTCTATATTATATTTGCCCTGCCTTAGAAATAGATGTTCTTGTACCTTATAACCTGATTCAAGCAGGGAGACTCGGCCCAAAAATGACTGTTCAAACCAAGCACAGTGCTCCATAAACCCTTAGCATGGCCAAGGACTTTACGTTTCCTTTTATTTCTGTCATTATTTGGTAAATCCATTGCTGCCAATGATGGAAGAGGAGGGTGGTGATCGGTAGAAAACAAATAATTAGGAAGGTGTGCAGAAGAGTTTGGCCAGGCCAAGGGTGCACTCTCTCCAGTGCTCAGTTTGACCAGTCATTTTGTGCTTACAGACTTTTTTTTTTTATTTTCTTGGATCTGTCAGATCTGTGTGTTATAATCTTATACCTCATGGTCTATCCTAAGTACATCACTTATTTATTTATTTTTTCTCTATAGGCTTGGCTATTACATCTGGACCTCTAAGTTAAAAACATAAACAATAGTGTGTTAAGGTGGCAAAATAAAGTAGAGGTTTTCCACTACTGATGTGACCCCCTTTCTTTTGTCCTAACTAACCCTTTCCCCATATACTTCTGCTACCTACCCTACGCCTCTTCGCTCATCTCTCTGAGGCTCGTAAATAACTTTATTGATGTTCTAGCTTTGGGGTCATTCCATATCAAGTGATCCAAATATGAATATTTCTTTTACCTGAGTCTTTAGATTTTTAAAAAAATGTTTTCTATATGAAGTACAACTTTAGTTAATTACAAATTAAAAGTTTTTAGTCTTCATCGGTTAATTTTTTCATCCGTTAATTTGAAATATGGCGGCATAGCGCGCACCGCTATTCTGATTGGTCGCCACGCTGAACATGGTGACCAATCAGAAAAGCGGCATTCAAACCGCGCGCCAAGCCGCACTACTTCTCTGATTGGTCGCCACGACCTCAGCGGCCAATCAGAAGAGTACTGCGGCTTGGCGCGCAGTTTGAATGCTGCGAAGTGCACCACCGCTGCGAGCAGCCTGGAGATGACCGTCTGACGCCGGTCATCTCCCGGCTAGCTCGCCGCTGACCAGAGCTCAGCCGCGGCACAAAGGTCAGTGGCTAGCCAGCCGGGAAATGACCGGCTGACGCCGGTCATCTCCCGGCTGGCTCGCTGCGGACCTCTGTGCCGCAGGTAGCCGCGGCTGAGCTCCGGGTAGCGGCACGCCAGCCAGGAGACGACCGGCTAATGCCGGTTGTCTCCTGGCTGGCCTGCCTCACTGGGTCCACCGTTTGCTGGACTGTGCATACCTGCGGAAGCGGCGCTCATGCACCGCTTCCGCCGGGCTGCAAATTGGCGCGAAATTCGAATGTTCAGCACGCCCTATTTGCATACTCGGAGCTCATTGGCCGCCGCCTTCGGCAGCGGCCAATGAGCTGCCTCTGTGTCTGTGTGGCGCGCCATTTTGGTTACAGACAGACTCAAAAAACCCTTAGACAATTATATAGTAGACTAGGATGGGGTGGGGGGGGATAGTGATATGTACCAGAATGGGGGGGGATCATATATACAGTTCCACCACCATTGCTGGGAAATGAATGGCACCTTAACAGCTCCGCCATGACACCCCCTCCTCCCATGCCCGCAGTCTCGCCACCTTACCTCCTGTAACCCCGCTCCAATGCCGCTTCTCCTCTTCTCCTCCTGTTGAGTTTATATACAGATTGTAAGACTGACACTAGTATTATAAATTAATTTTTTTTCTTTTTCTTCTCTAAATTTGGGGTTCCATTTTTTAATCCTGTGTCTTATAAAGTGAAAGAAACAGTATGTTGAGGTATTCGGAATTGTTAGGACTAATGAAAGGGGACCACATTAATAGTGGGAGAACCCTTTTAATGTATCAGTTTGACACTCAGAAATGGCAATCCTCAATTAGGGTGAGATCCTGGTTCTGTGCAGTCACATGGATTCTCACATGAGGTGTGGCTCTCATGAGAACTACAGTAATGTACTGGTAGGCCTCAGACTCCATCAGACCATCATAGAGCTGCTTACAGGGACAGTGATGACAGAAGTACAAAATTCTTTTTTTGACGCTCCTCCTTTATACTGTTTAGTGTGTTTAATTTTGTACTAGTAAACCTCTAGTGCAGTGATGAGAGGTTCCCAGAATACAGAAAGTGCAAATCCTGCTGCATCTGTTCATGTAACTGTAATGTGCTGTTCCTATGTTTTTCCTTTCAAGAAATATATGAATACATTTACAAAAGGATGTGATCAGAATTTGGTGTGTCACTCATATAGTGACAACAGCAATGATTGGTCACCCAAATACCAAACTGGTAACACCCTGTTGTCAATTTATTGATAAATGTCACTTAATACCTGCTTAGAACCTGTCAGCAGCATTTTATGAAGTACTGCTTAAAATAATCCCTTAGGTGAAGATATCTGTTTTGTGTATATTTTCTTTAAACTGCTTTGAAGTTTTCTTGTATTCATTTTGTTCTTTGTGCATCTTGGTGGGACTGGTGGAAGGGTCTTCATCTTTGTTCCGACCCTTCCGCTGCCTCTGCTTGTCTCTACTTCTTCCTTATTGCATAGTGTCTCTTCAAGGAGGAAGTAGATGAACTCTAGAGCCATATCGGAATCCCATACACTGCTCTGATGAGGCGCAATCTCCCTGAAATTCAGCAGCTGCAGATTGGGGTTCTGATCTGGCATAAATCCTAAATCATATTAAAAGGCTGATAAGAGTTTTTCTACTTCCTCCACAAAGTGACAATTTGCCTTTTTCCTGAAGATCACGATTAGATCAATCTACACAAGTGCTGCCAGTGGCTGGGATGGCATCAGAGTGAAATTTAAATAAGGTCAACGGGATAGCTAGTCTCCTTATGGAGATTAATCTGGCATGCCAACAGTGAGGAGACTTTTAGCCACAAACTCCTCAGCTTGTACATGTACGTTTTTCGTGAAGTCCATGATGAGCTCAACTGTGCCTTTGCCCCTGCACAGGTATGGCGCCATTGCAAAGTTTAATTAAGAAATACACCCTGAGGCAGCGGACGGGCTGGAGCAATGCTGAAGACTAGAGATGAGCAGAACTGTGAAAGTTCTGGTTCTGGGGGTGCAGCAAAACTTTTTTTTTTTTCTGTTTGGGACCAAAGCTTGACCCGGACCTCATTGTAGTTCACTGATCGGGCAGTTTGGCTCTCCACCGATATACAGCCAGGGGTGACTGGAGCTCTAACCACTCAGGTCGGTACTATTCTATTGAGTGACATGTGAATGATTGATCTACTTATTATAGGGCAGCAATGAGCTTAGATACTGAAGATGAATTTATAAATCAATGGGTCCTGGTGGTGTGTGTGACTGGGCATTAATAAGACTGTGGCTTTGAACCTTTGTGTAGATGCCTGTGCTTAATTAGTATACGGGCAATGATAAAGATTAGCCACAGAGACCAACCAGCTGATATAGCACAGTCTATACTAAATAACAAACCCTGTTATGACCATTGAATTGGAACATTATACTTTATCATCACAGTGATGAGCAGTAGTTGCTGAGTATAATGGGGGGCGGTCACATGTCATGTCAGTGAGAGGAGTATGGTTATCTTCCTTGTGAGCCCAGAGGTACCTAATACAATATTCCGACCTCTTTTTTGACCTTTCTATACTGAAGTTTATCCAGTTTCCTCAGCTAAGTAACTGTATTGTCTTTTGAAAAAAGTTTTTGTAAATGAATTATGCACTGTAGTGCTTTTTAAAAGCTCTTTAATAAAGAATTGAGATTTTTAAAGACATTCTATAGCCCCTTTAGGTCTTTTTTGATAATCATATATGTAAGGAATGCAATTAACTGAAAAAGTTGTGATCTAAACAGCCATAAGCAAACCAATTCTGGGGGAAGGAGGGCGAAGAGTTGTAATTTTTTTTTTTTTTTTTTTTTGACAACACACTTCATCCGATAACTCTCTATCCCCAGTGTGAGACACTACAAGAGGGTCTGCACTGGGCTGAGCACCAAGCGTACATGAGTCCGGCAATGTTCACTTCAGGGCTTTGGGTGAATAAAGCACCTGAACTCTGGACACAAACAGGTCTGCTCATTTCTAATGAAGACCCCACCCACAGGCCCACCCCAATGCACAAAGAAATGAATAGATGAAAACTTCAAACAGATTAAATAAAATACACAAAATTGACTTCTTCACCTCGGGTATCATTTTAATCAGTATGACATCACTATTATGGCCCTGTCTGTTCTAAGCAGAATGCTGCTAACAGGTTCTCTTTCTGGTCCCCAAGCTCTGTTTACCTGCTATAGGGTTAATCTTCAGGTTAATGCCATTCTCAGTGGTATGGCCACCTTACTGAAAGCGCGGCTATCGGGAGTAAAGTAACTTTTATTCCTACCGTGAGCTGCCGGTTTCAGTTGTAGAGTTATGAACGGCCCAGCACTATAACAGCCGACTCCACAGGGCATCTGTATAAAGCTGTCAGACTGACAGTGCCTGCTTTCAGCTGACTCTGTTGAGTGTGATTGTAGCAGCTCTAGGCACATAGCTGACTGAAAGCTGGCACCTCCAAGGAGGAATAAAGTTTATTTTTTTTCTGGGTAGTCACTCTTTTAGTTAATCAGCCGAATAGCTTTGGTACGCTGTTAACCTGTAGATTACACTTATATCTGCTGTTAATTAGTGCCTGGGGTATTGCAGGTACTCTTTAACTCTAGAGTAACACAGCCATATGATTTGTGTGAAGATGACATGAAAATGCTCAGACTGGCCGGTGGCTCTCAAGACCCAAGTGACAATGTCTTTCATGTCTTGTCATGTCTTTCTATGAAATTGTCATGCTCAGGTGAGCTGGTCCAGTCGGCCGCTCCTGGCATTACCATGCGATCCGTGCACTAGTCAAATGCTACTGTGGCTCCAGCCTAAAGATGTAATCTGTTCCACTCATCTGTGGTGGAGCGGGGTTGGTGATGCCACTTCTACAGACAGTTGCTGGCTCTCCTGCCTGAGCAGAAAGTATGCGCGCAGATGGGCAGGTCAAGTGAATGGGACATGCACTAATAGAACGTGTGTGATACCTGCCGCTCACAGCTTCTGTGCTAATATTCCTTCAGATGCCGTGTATTCAGGTTATCTAAAACACTGGCTGTAAGGTAGGATATCCCTGAACATGTGGAAGCATGCATGTCACATGTGGTTCTATTCAGTAACCAAAGACTTTGTGCCTTACACAATACATTTGAGGATTTATGCACAACACTGAGCTCCATTTTACAGTTCACACAGATGTTGTACGTACTGAGTTGGTGTAGGATGATGTTACACACAGCGTAAAATTGTATTTTGTGGAGCCTGGTCAACAGTCACCATGAACACTTTATATGTTACATACTAACAAGCCTTTGTTACCACTCATTGTATGGCAGTTGAATGACATGCCTGCTGAAAATAAATTCTGCATTTCTGAAAAAATAGGCTGTGACCGTCTTAAGACCCTGTCATACATAACGAGATCGTTAACGATATCGTTGTAAGGTCACAGATTTTGTGACACAACAACGATCCCGCTAGTGATGTTATGTGTGACACGCACTAACGATCTGGCCCCTGCTGTGAGATCGTTGATCGTTACACACTGCTCTGGGTCATTTCCACATCGTTGCGCTCCCGCTGGGAGCGCTACATCGTTGTGTTTGACAGGGACAATGACCAACGATCTCAATGCTACGCTATGGAGTGACAATTCCCAACGAGCTTGGTATTATTCTGGATCATTGCTGAAGTCGTTGGTGACATCGCTGGTGAGATACCTGTTTGACATCTTACCAGCGATGTGAAAAACGACGCACCAGCAATCTCGGCATATTGGTATCGCTGGTGCATCGTAATGTGTGACTGGGCCTTTAGAGTAAAATTCCCACCAGCAGAACCATGATTGTTGCTATTGTCAGCACATAATTAATGACAAATATTAGATAATGCAATGTGTATTTTTGTAGAATAGTACTATAGTAAACTGTAAAATGGTGTTGATAGTAGACATATTCTCAAAATGGAGAATGAGTTCTGTGAAGTTCTTGCATATTTAATGTGATTAAAACCCCCCCAAAAAATATTCAGATTGCGGATTTTATGTTGAAGCAATTTAGAGTTTGAGAACTTTTTACATCTGAAGATCTTTACTAGTTTGCTTTTGTTTAGGTATTCGGCCGCCCATTCTGAATGGTCCTATGCCTGTCCGTCCATTGGTGGCCCTCTTGGATGGAAGGGACTGCACGGTGGAGATGCCTATATTGAAGGATGTTGCTACAGTAGCCTTCTGTGATGCTCAGTCTACACAAGAAATCCATGAAAAAGTAAGTATTTAAGTTTGCTGTTAGTTTTTGCTGATAACATATTCTTGAAATGGACGAACTTCTCTACATATTTTTGCAATGTCTACAGATTCAGCTTCCTAAAGACAGATTTGTTAAATCTACTTGTGTGGGAATATTAAGAAATGTCTGTTCTGCTGGTGTTGGAAACTTGAGAACAACAATCGGCAACCTTTGGTCTTTCAGCTGAGCTCTAAGCAATCCTCTATAGCCACTGATTTTCAGGTTTCTGCCAGGGTATGCTGGGAGTTGTAGTTTCACAGGAGTAGTACTAGAGGTTACTTATTTCTGCATTAAAGCCTCTTCGGCGCGCACACACCTCTCCGATTCGCTGGCTCACACGCACCTCTCCGGCGCGCACGCACGCCTGGCACGCACCTCTGCTCGCTGGCGCGCACGCACCTCTTGCTCGCTGGCGCGCATGCCCATCCAGGTGGCTAATAAAAGCTTGATTTTCATGTAATGTGGACCCTTATCTTCTCTACTTACAGGTATTAAGTGAAGCAGTGGGAGCACTTATGTACCACACAATCTCCCTTTCTAGAGAGGATTTAGAAAAATTTAAGGCCTTGCGTATTATTATACGAATTGGAAGTGGTTATGACAATATTGATATCAAGTCTGCGGCTGATTTAGGTGAGTGTTCTAGGTAGATTAACACAAGAAGAATTGTTGAAATGTTTTTTTGCGAGCAAAAGGTTTTTCTTTTTTTGAAGGGATTGCGTGTGTAATGTTCCCTCGTCGTCTGTGGAGGAGACAGCTGATTCTACACTCTGCCACATCCTGAATCTCTATCGACGTGTTACGTGGCTGCACAGGCGATGAGAGAAGGGAATCGTGCAGCCAGTGTGGAACAGATCAGAGAGGTTGCAGGAGGCGCTGCCAGAATCCGTGGGGAGACCTTGGGCATCATAGGACTTGGTAAAGCTTTACAATAGAAACATAGGACCTAATTTATTATTTGTTTCATTTTTTTTTTTCCATTTTATGCTGATTTCATTTTTTTCATTTGTCTTTAAAAAAAAAAGTCTGCATTGGATCCCTTTTCTTTCTTTTTTAATTTTAAAAATTCAGAAATGTAATTAAATCCCTTCTTTCCTCAAGAGTGGGGCTCTAAAAAAATTTTTGCCAATTTTTGCAACGTTTTTTATCTGAAAAATGTGACTTATTGGATAGAAAACGATAAAGAGCATTTTTATTTTTATGCACAATTATTGCACCCTTTGGGCTCTTAAGAATTTGGAGCAAAAATGCAAATATCACAGGATAAGTGACGATAAAAAATCTTGGAAATTATGAATCTGGTCCATAGTTTAAGCCAAGAAAAGAACATGTCAGCACTATTTGCGGTTTGTTATTGACTGCCTATAAGATGGCTTCATATGAAGCGTTGTTCTATTTTATGTTGATTTGCAGGCAGAGTTGGGCAAGCAGTTGCTTTACGTGCCAAGGCGTTTGGTTTCGCAGTGATTTTTTATGACCCCTACCTTGCTGATGGAGTTGAACGTTCTCTGGGCTTACAGCGGATGGCGACACTTCAGGAGCTGCTTATGCACAGTGACTGCATAACTTTACACTGCAGTCTGAATGAGCACAACCATCACCTCATCAATGATTTTACCATAAAGCAGGTGTGTAATAGCTACCTATTGTGGAGTGACTTACGCCATAGGGTGGAGGGCTTACACATTAGGGTACCAAGTTCCTGAGATCTGCTCCACTATTCACTTTACCCCGCTATTAGAGCATGCTATAACTTTGAAACAGTGTCACATGGCTAAAACTGCTGCAAATAGACCTTGTGGATGACATTTCATTGGAATTTATTGCAAGGCATTTTGATACCACATTTAAAAAAATTCCCTTTATATTAACTATAAATTGCTGGCTTGCATTCGTTATAGAGACCCTTGTACATAATGTTTCTTAAAGGGAGGTTTCTTATGTTTCTGAAGGATCGCACTACCCCTCTGCCTTACGGTTTCTTGGTTGCTGTGCGCTCCTGAAGATTGATAGTTCGGGCAGGAAAGATGGTTGCTTCACAGATCCAAACTGCCTTGGGAAGCACAGGGGCACTAAGGCTGGTCTTATTCAACAATTTGGGTAACTTCATAGTGCTGCCATACAGCCTGCAACGGGTGCATGTTCCTTACTCTGAGACTGCAGGGAGGCCAGTATACGTGGCAAGGAGCTGCAGATTATAAAATTGAACATTTCTCGGTTATTGAAAATGGACAGGATTTTTAATAGGTAAAATTGTAAAGTACTTGTAAAAATGAGTAATTTGCCTTTTAAGAGCTTTTGACAATCCCTTTAATGAAGCACTCCCAACAAAACTTTTATTCTGTAAACCTTTATAAATGTAGTATAGTGAATTAAAATACTTACCAATCGCCATTTTTACTGTCCTTCTCTGGATTGCACAAGCACTCCTCAACTATGCCGACTCCCACAGGGCCTGCTGTTTGGGCAATCTTATTTCCATGAATTTGTGAGGCTCCATAGACTTGCATTGCAAATATGACCTCCAGTTCACACACAAACCCCCGTTTGGATGTGAGTGAGAAGGCCAAGAGTGACGCTTGAAACTGGGAAGATTGTGATTCACCTACACTACACATTTAAAGAGTACTGACCATCTCAAACTCCTTAAAGACAGGAGAAGCAAGATGCCAAAAATCAGCAAGGATAAAAAGGTAAAATATATGTACTGTGTTAGCCAGTAGATAAAAAAGGGGATTTTTGGTACTGTAAAATCCTTTTCTTGAAGCTTCAATTGGGGGACACAGAAAGACCTTAGGTGTATGCTTGATGCCATCAGGAGGCTGACACTATGCAAAAAACAGGCAACTCCTCCCCAGCAGTATACACCCACCTACTGGCACAAATACAACTCAGTGAGAATAGCAATAGGAGCAACCATAAGCACACCAACCTGCTCAACTATATACAGAGGGAGGGGCTGTGTCCCCCAAATGAAGCTTCAAGAAAAGGGTTTTACTGTGAGTACCAAAAATCCCCTTTTCTTAATCTCTTCATTGGGGGACACAGGAAGACTTTGGGACGTACAATTGCTGTCCTGTTGGGTGGGTATAGTAACAGTAGGACTGCTCAAGCGAACTCAGACCACTTAAGCCTGGAGAATCTTGCGCCGCAGAGGCATGAGTCTGAACTTTGTAAAATTTAACAAACGTATGAACAGACGACCAGGTAGCCGCCTTGCAAAGCTGGGCGGCTGAAGCCTGATGTCTAACAGCCCAGGAAGCTCCCGCTGCTCTAATGGAGTGAGCTTTTATCCTGGGCAGACAGGGAATCTGCCTAATGCGGTATGCCTCCGAGATAGCGGAGCGAATCCACCAGGCAATCGTAGCTTTGAAGGCTGCCAAGCCCTGCGAGGGCCGTGTGGGACCACAGAGAGTCCATTCGCGGAAAGGAAGCTGTTCGCGATAGGTAGATGCAATGGGACCGTATGAGGTCCAGGTTGTGTAGCCTCTTTTCACGAGGATGAGAAGGAGCTGGGCAAAGAGAGGGTAGTACGATCTCCTCGTTGGGAGGTTTCTTGAGGGTTCCATGTGCCCTGGGCTGTGCGGCCATGGAAGGTTGCGCCCCAGCCCAAGAGACTGGCGACGGTGGAGATGATCGTCCACCTGACTGGGAGGAACGATCTGCCTTGAGAGAGGTGAGATTCGACCCACCAGAGGAGCGACTGTCTCGCTGATCTGTAGAAGTGGACTGGGAGGTTCTAGACTGCTGAGAGTGATCCCATCTCACTAGAAGGAAGTGCTGGAGAGGCCTGGTGTGGAATTGAGGAAAAGGAATGGCCTCAATTTAGGCACCATTCTGCCCAGCACCCTCATGGACAAGCGGAGTGCGGGGGGAGAGGGTTGTCTGAGACGGTGAATCCGGGACAGCAGGGCGGCACTTTTGTCTGGGGGAGAAAAATGCGGGACTGGGCTGTTGAAGAACATGCCCAGAAAGGTGATCCGCTGGGTCGGGAGAAGACGCGACTTGTCGAAGTGGGGTTTTGCTAAAATTCTCTTGGACCGTAGAATGGCTACTACTGATGCCATGATTTTTGTAAAGACCGGGGAAGGGGGGGGGCATGACTAGGCCAAATGGTGGGGTGGTGAACTGATAATGTTGGGACTCCATGGCGAAGCGTAGGAAGCATTAGTGAGAAGCGAGGATGGGGATGTGGAGATGGGCATCCTGGATGTCTTAGGAAGCCTGGAATTCTCCTGGCTCCATAGGCGCAATTACTGAATGAAGGTACTCCATTCTGAAGTGTCTCAACCGGAGCTTGGTGTTGAGAAGTTTCAGGTCCAAAATGGGCCGCACGGAGCCTCCCTTTTTTGGGACCACAAAGAGATTGGAGTAAAAACCCAAAAAATGTTGGTGTTTCGGGACGGGATGATAACGCCTGCTCCCAGGAGGGAAGAGATAGCTTGGTTGAAAACGGGGGTGAAGTCTGGGTCTTTCGGTGGCTGGGATAGTAAAAAACGGTCCTGGGGAAAAGAAGCGAATTCGATCTTGTACCCTATCGAGACGACATCTCAGGCCCAAGCATCGTCTTTTATGGAAAGCCAGGCTGATCAGAAGGCGACCCCCGAGGTTGGTGGTGGCGTCATGAGCGGTTTGAAAGACAGAGGGTCGCTGGTGGCTGTTGCGAGGGCGCCAGGAGGGGAGGGTTTGTATGAAGGCCTCTTCCTATCCTGACAAGCGGGGGGCGGTCTCAGCGATTGAAGGGTCTGGAGGAAGTGGACCAAAAGGAGCGAAATTGAAAATTGCGCTTCTTAGGAATTGACTGTTTGTATCTTGCTTGTGGAAGGAAAGTACTTTTCCCGCCAGTGGCATCTGATATGATCTTATCAAGCTTATCGCCGAACAGGCGGGAGCCTTGGAATGAAAGATTGGCGGTTTTTTTTTTTTTTTTTTTTTTTTTAGAACCTGTGTCTGCGTTCCAGGCTTTCAACCATAGGGCCCTGCGAATGGAGATCATGTTGCCGGAAGCCTGCGCTATGCAGGAGGTGGAGTCAATGCAAGCGGTGGCAATGTATTTGCCCGCTTGGGCGATCTGGTCTGCCAGGGCCGCCAGTTCCTGAAGGAGGTACTGAGGGGAGCTTCTTATTACACTCTGAGCAGGCGTAAAAAAATGGTTTGGCTGTGGTGGCTGGATGGGAGCTCCTTGTATTAGGCATCTATGGATGCCCTGTGCGCCGTGCCTGAGAGCTGTGGATGCCCTGTGTGCCGGTGCTGCCGCCTGAAAAGCGCGGGCTTATGCAGGGAGATGGTGGGTGGGGCCGAAAACGGCGCAAATGGAGCCTGAGCTCGACTCCCATTGGTCCAGGGGAGGAGCGGGGCTTAACCGGCAGTTAGACCCGCCCTAAGGTGCGGGGTGTGTGGTTAAAGTAGGCAGATGCTGGCCTCTTCTGTGCTGCTATTGGCCTGGGGGCGGAGCTTGGAGACGCCGGAGGACGCTGCGAATAAGGAAAGTCAGCCCGCGGATGCCTGTCATTGGTCCAGGGGCGGGCGGATGAGACCCAGAGGCCGCGGTGCAACCTAAGGCTTGTTTTTTGGCGGTGGCCCGGATCGGGAGGCCCGCGGGGCGGAGCCTCAGATGCGGAGCTGTGGCGGCTTGTAAAGGGCTGTTCCAGTCTGGAATGTGCTGTGCCGCCCTGTAAAGCGATATGCCGGCCTGCAAAAATGCTGTCGGCCCGGAATGAAGCCCCTTTAAAGGACCTGTCAAAAAATCACCTGTTAGCGCTCACAACCATGTCCCTGAAGCTAACACCAAGTCCTACACATCCTGTGGGTTATAGTTCATATGAAATGTGCACTTATGTCGTTTTCAACTTACAATCCGCTGGCGGTGCTGGCGTCCCAAGCTTCTTGTCTAGAGGCGGATACCCGTGTGCCCGTATACGCCTAATGGGCGTGTTCAAACTTGTAGCGGGCAGATCCATAATATCGCTGGCCCGAGATGCACGTCATCATGTGTGCGGGCGGAGCCGGGCGCTGTTTCTAGGCACCGGCGACTCAAAAACACGATCTGCGCATGCCTGAGTTGGCCAGTGCGCGTCAAGAAGAGGCAGTGGGCAGGCACGGTGAATCCCCCTCCCCCTGTGGGCACCTCCTTCCCTGGTCTCGCTCTCTGTCTGTGACCCGCGATAACTGGGCCCCACTGCTCACTCCAAGTAATAAAAAAACAAAAAACATGTCAATATCACACTTATATTTATATGATATATAGTAACTTGTATATCCATAATATATACTATATATATAAAATATAATATATATCATGACACACAAATAATACTGTAAAATATATGGTGAGTGTAACTTTTTTTTTTTCACAAACATAAAATATTGTATATATATATATTACTATATATGTATATTATATATATATATATATATATATATATATATATATTGTATGTGAACAAAAATACATATTTACACACACACACATATATGTATTACAGTAGTATATGTGTGTGCATGCATATATGTATATATATATATATATATATATATATATATATATATATATATATATATATATATTTAATACACATACACAAAAATGTACAACTTACATATATATGTATATTTATATATATATATAAATATACATATATATGTAAGTTGTACATTTTTGTGTATGTGTATTAAATATATATATATATATATATATATATATATATATATTATATTTATATATACATATATATATGCATGCACACATATACTACTGTAATACATATATGTGTGTGTGTGTAAATATGTATTTTTGTTCACACACATATACATTATATATATATATATATATATATATATATATATATATATATATATATATATATATAATGTATATGTTTGTGAAAAAAAAAAAAAATTACACACACACATATGTGTTACAGTATTATATGTGTGTGCATGCATATATATGTGTGTATATATTATATCCACATCTATATATATATAGTGTATATTGACATTTTTTTTTTTGTTTTTTTTATTACTTGGAGTGAAGCAGTGGGGCACAGTTATGGAGGGGGTCACAGACAGAGAGCGAGAGACAGGGAAGGAGGGTGACACAGGGGAGGGAGGGGGATTCACCGTAGCCTGCCCACCTGCCTCTGTCTGTGAACGCGCACTGGCCAACTTCAGCGCATGCGCAGATCGCTTTATGAAGTCGGCCGATGCGCGTCAGACAACACGCCCCGTCCGCCCGGAAATGACGCGTCACGGCATCACATGACCGTGACGTCGCGGCCGCGATATTATGAATCGTGCCCGCGCTACAAAGTTTGAAACAACGCCCATTAGGCGTAATACAGCGGCACAGGGGAACCGCCTCATAGACAAGAAGGCTTGGGAACGCCCCACTGCCACGGATTTTGTAAGTTTTGAAACGACTAAAGTGCACTTTCATATTGAACTAAAACACCACAAAGGGATGTGTAGGACTGTGGTGTTATGCTTCAGGGACATGTATTTACAGCTAACAAGGGTGATTTTGGGTGACAGGTTCCCTTTAAGTTTGAGTAAAAAACCCTTCACGCCCCCAACCTCCCTGAGAAGTAGGCAATTCCTGCTGTAGCTGTGGGAATTATGACCATAGGAGACCCAGCCTGCATGCAGCTAGCCTGCATGTAGTTTTGGTTGCTTGGCCGCATGGCGGCTGCTGCGCCAGAGTGGTCCCCCTTGGAGGACCAGAGGGGGAAACCGAGGTGCTACCAGGAGGGGAGCTAGGAATGGGGGGGTATACTAGCCACGGAGAAAGGGCCGAGGGAATGCCTGTTTGCTGCCACCAGGATGCAGATCCCTACCTCATCCTGTGAGGTGCAGAGCTCCAGACGCTGATACATAAACTTCTCAGGGATCCGGGCGTCTAATAACCCCACCGACCGGCTCTGGTGGGTGAGTGGGTAGGGGAGCAGATGGGCCAGGGCAGGCACCAGCGTCCAACCTCGGGGGTTTCCCAGGACATGCATCTTTGTGGGAGGGGTTGGGGGGCCCTGGCCCAGAGAGGGAGAGTTAACAGTGCAACCAGCGTACACTGGACTTTCGATCTCTTTTGGGGTGACTGACTGTCCAAGCTGCTCCGTATTCCCTGATGAATCTTCATAGTAAAAATAAAAAAATCTGACTAACTACTAAAAAATTCTGGTAGATACGGGTGCAGAGAGACCCGTGTCTGCCTCCTATGACAAAGCTAAAACTGAGTTGTATTTGTGCTAGTAGGTGGGTGTATACTGCTGGAGGAGTTGCCTTTCTGTTTTTTGGATAGTGTCCGCCTCCTGATGGCAGCAAACATACACCCAAGGTCTTCCTGTGTCCCCCAATGAAGCAATTAAGAAATAGTAAAATCTGAGAATCCTCAGTGGTTAACTGAAAAGATGGTAATGGCAAGCTTTCCAGACTTCTCAGGTCTCTTCATCAGACATAGTATAACACAAAATCTGAAGTCATAGATTTTTACACAAAAGGAGGATTGTTTAATGCAGTACATAACACAAGAGATTTGAAGCAGAACACTTGGGGCAGTAAATATTTGAACAGTGCATGTAAGTAGGAGAGACAGGACAAACTTAAAACTAGAATTTCCGTGGAACCAGAAAATGAGCAAAACCTGTCTATTTACAGGTACATCTCAATGAATTAGAATATCAAGGTTTTTTTCTTTAGTAATTCAATACAAAAAGGGAAAGACATATTTTTTTTCTTGCCACAACAGCACCCACTTGAGAGAGGGGAACCACCCATAGGGACTGGAAACCTACAAATAAAAAAGGGTGGCCCTTATGAGAACCTGCAGACATGAAGTGTACCTGGGTCCAAAGCAGCCTCTGCGTCGGTATCTGTGGGAATGTCAGGGTCTGGGGCTCCAGTAGCAGTGACTGAGGAGCACTGCCTGTCAGACTCTCCCATCATCTGAACAAGGGATGACACCATGCCAATGCTCGGTATGGCCACCCTGACTTGTGGAAATGCAGTGTGGTAGCTGGAACAGGCCGCACTCATCCTGGGACGCAAGCAGTGGCAGCCGGCGTCTCCATGGGCAGAACTTCAAGGCTTCGGCCCCCACGCAAGCGCACTGGCCATTAGCATTCCTGACCCGGAAGTGACGGTAATCTGCTTCCGGGGTGCCAGGGAGGTGTCCTCCAGCATTGGAAACAGGATGAGTGGGCTATAAGTATTAATGCTGGTGGGGCTCTGCTGCTGGTGTGCCCGCAAGGATGAGCAGTAGTGGGTCCAGACAGGGTGACTCCACTGACAGGAGTGAGCGGAGTAAAAATTCTGGTCCGTCTTCATCTCATGCTGTGCCTCCATCTCCACAACCGGTACCACTTTGACAAGCTTCACTGGGTGAGTGTTACATGGCTCTGCCTATTAAGCTGATTCCCTTTTTTTCTGTGTATATATCCCTCATTAGGCTAAGAAAACCAAAAAGCTTAAACACAAGGAATGTGCTTTGAGCTTGCAGCTCCTTCCTGACTGACACTTATTCCAAAAGACTGTCAGCATTGTATTAACCAGATGCTGCAGGAAAATCTTCAGTTAGGTCCACTGACATTCAGGCAATGATCAGAGAGCAACTCCATATATAATACTGTACTATATGGGAGCTATAAAGCTGCATATATAATACTGCACTTTATGGGAGCTATAATGCTGCATATATAAAACTGCACTATATGGGAGCTATAAGGCTGCATATATAATACTGCCGACTATATGATATATTACAGCACTATATGGAGAGTATTGAGGCTGCACTGTATGGAGAGCTATGAGGCTGTATTATGCTATATGGAGAGGCTATTAGGCTCATTATACTATATGGAGAGGCTATGAAGCTCTATTATACTATATGGAGAGGATATGAGGCTGCATTATGCTATAAGGAGGGCTATGAGGCTGCATTATGATATATGGAGGGATGAGAGGCTGCAGGATATTATATGGAGGATAATGGGGGTTCATCATAATTGAATGACTATGGGGGCTATCTTATGAATGGAGGACTATGGGATGCATTATAATACATAGAGTACTATGGGGATACATTGTAATTAGAGATGAGCCACCACCCCAGTGTTCGAATTCGATTCGTCGAATTTGCTGTGTTCGTCGAATGTTCATCAAATGTTTGTCGAACACCATTGAAAATTAATGTAAAATATGTCTTAACATTAGTACTGGACGGAGGGAGCAACTACAGGGAGCGGGGAGCGAAAGACACAGGTGGGAAAGCCGGCGTTGAGAAGAGGACTTCACCTCCGGCTTTCCTGTAGCCAAACCTAAGAAGCATAAATCCAAGTCTTAAAAGGATATTCACCTTTCTGACTCCTCTTCTGATGGTGACCAAGTCAGGTCTTCTAGTTCCTCTCAGTCATCATCATCATCTGATGAGGATGGAAAATCCTGATTTCCAATGGAAAGTATGGATAATCTGGTGAAATCTGTGAGAAATACTATAGTGATTGCAGAGACAAAAGACTCCCAAGTCCATGCAGGATATTATGTTTTGCGGGACTCTCCCAAAAGAAAAGGCGATCTTTTCCTGTTTTATTACAGTGGTAAAAGATCTGGTCCGAAGGGAATGGGACATGCAGGAGAGGCGAAGTTTGCGTCCATCATACAAGAGGAAATAACCCTTTGATGATGAGGATTTGATAACTTGGTACAAGGTGCTAAAGGTGGACGCTGCTGTGGCTTCTACTTCTAAACTTTCTACCTTGCCTTTAAAAGACTCTGGGATACTGTCTGATCCGTTAGACCAAAAGGCAGAGATGCTACACAAGCGCTCATGGGAATCTTGCTCGGGAGCCTTTAAACCAGCTATATCTCCTACATGTGTACAGCAAGATCTATGCTGGTCTGGGTGGATCAGCTAGAAGACCAAATCAAGAAGGGTTTTATTTAGAGAAAAATTGTTCTTCCATCCCATTAATAAGAGGCGGTTCAGCATGCCTAGCAGATGCCTCTGCGGATTCCCTATGACTGGCGTCCAGATCGACAGGCCTTACAAAGTCTGTTTGCCGTGCTTTGGCTAAAGGGTTGAAAGGGGGAAGCACAATCAAAATCTAAATTGTGCGCACTGCCATGTCAGGGTGAGCAGCTGTTTGGCAAGGTGGTTGATGAGATTCTCACCAAAGAAGCAGAAAGAAGGGGTTCCATAATCTGTTCAATCCTACAGGATGGCCTTCAAGAAACCTCCATTCGGTCAGAAGTTGTCCTGTAGAGACCGGGATTTGTGGGAAGCAAGGAGACCAAACAAAAAGGTGGTATCCCGTGAGAGTTCTGTCTGACAACACCACATCAGTCACGTATATCAATCGACAAGGCGAAACTCAAGCAATCGGATGTTTTCTATGGTGGAGATTCGGGAGTTGGCTGAATCCCATCTCCTGTCTCTCTCAGCCCTTCACATCAGGGATGTGGACAATACCAAAGCTGAGTTCTTAAAGAGGTTGTCTGGGCTTTTTCTATCATTTACATGTGTATATAGGCTGCAAAATGTTGAGAGTTTCTAATTTACATCCTGTCATCATTTTGCAGGGTGTCCTAGATATCACCTATGTGCGGCAGCCAGGGAAAATCCAGGGGGCGTTTGTGTATTGGAGCTGCATATAAATGGAGAACTGTTCGTTTACTCCCAGACTCAATCACACGCCCCTTCCCCCAGTCTACAGTATGGCCAGCCACCCCCAAACTGCTACAGGTCTGCCCCAGTCCCAAGCATGACCACCCACCCCCTCTTCACACAGTGGGTCACCTCCTCCTCTGGCACTGTACCAAATCTGCAGTTCTGTGCACCACTCTGTGAGTTGCAGATTTGGCACACGGGGTCAGTGTAGGAGCTGAGGGCTGTGTGCCTTCAGCTCCTGCTTCCCTGTGGCCGCTTTGTGCAGGCGAGCCAGTCCTTCTGTGTTTCTCCTGCACACAGCGGAGCACAGAGCTGGTAGCTGGGGAGAGAGGAGGAGCATCAGCTCCTGCTGATTGACCGGAGTTGTCTTGATGCTATTACCATCTTTTCAGTTAGCCATTAAAATGTATCCACCATTGAGGACTCTCAGATCCTAATATCTTTCTATCTTTCAAAGATAAAAATAATTTTTTATTGATGATCATTAAATATATATTAAAAAAAATTGACCCCCTGTGACTTATATCCTCTCTGCATGCTCAAAGGTTTGTGACTACCAATCATGTCATTTATGCTATCTTTGTTAGGGTGCTTTCACACTGGCTGTTTTGCCAAAATGTGGCAGATTTACCGCATCTGCCACCTAACGGTGGCACTTGCGGCAAGCCCCATGCATTGTCTATGGGGCTTGTGGTAAGGTGCTGCAAATGCGGTTGTGGTAGTTGTGGCCGCAAAAAAAACCGCTGCTGACCGCGTTTTTTTTTACTTTTCGCGACCACAACCGCACTTGCCGCACCTTACCACAAGCCCCGTAGACAATGCATTGCTATCTATCGATCACGGCCGCGGGAGAGGACCGGTGGGGAGGGGGGGTGTTTCCGCTACCGCGGCCGCCGGCGAGGTTGGGGGGGGGGGGGGGTTGTGATGCGGCCGCCGGCTCCTACCTGCATCGTGCGAGCCCCTGGGAGCGGAACAGCAGCAGAGGAGAGGAGGGGCAGGAAGCTTCCATCGGTTAACCCCCTCTCCTCTGGCAAAGGGTCATGGGGGGCGGCTGGGGTCCCCCTGCAGGCTCAAAGGGCCCCCTAGCTGGTCGGGCCCTGGTGCAGCTGCACCACGGTAGTTCTGCCCCTGAGCCTCTCCCCTCCAGCCTCTCTCCCCTCCAGCCTCTCTCCCCTCCAGCCTCTCTCCCCTCCAGCCTCTCTCCCCTCCAGCCCCTGTATATATATATATGTGTGTGTATGTAGGCACTTCCGTCACTTTGTCCGCACTTCCCTCAGTTTGTACACACACTCCGCTATACTTACCACCGGCCCTGCGTCCGCTCCCTGGATCCTCAGTCGACATGTCGCCGCCCCCGAACTACTGGATCCAATATAGCGTCCAAGATGTCTCGCCAAACTACCCGGACGACATATTGGATCCAGTCGTCCGGGGGCGGCGACATGTCGACTCAGGATCCAGGTGGCGGGGAAGACGCAGGGTCGGTGGCAAGTATAGTGGAGTGTGTGTGCTGACCACTCTGCCCACGCCGCTGCGCTGACCACTCTGCCCACGCCGCTGCGCTGACCACTCTGCCCACGCCGCTGCGCTGACCACTCTGCCCACGCCGCTGCGCTGACCACTCTGCCCACGGCCAATCTCACCACGCTCACTGCTAACCACTGAGCCACCTGTATACACACAATTTCACCGCACTTCCCTAACTATTAGTAAATAAACTATATATGGATTCTAGACTACCCGATTCTTTAGAATCGGGCCGCCAATCGTATGTGTGTGTGTATGTATGTATGTATATATATATATATATATATATATGTGTATATATATATATATATATATATATATATATAATATATATATATATATATATATATATATATATATATATATATATATATATATATAATATATATAATATGGATTGTCTTATTAATTCTATGAGGGAATATTTAGTTCTCTTTTGAGGGTGCTCTTGCTTTTTTAATGTGTAATGTTATCAATAAAAATGTGTTTCTCTTTAATTTTTTTTTTTTTTTTTTTTTTTTTTTTTTTATGCATCTTGCTTCTCCTGTGTTTAAGGAGTGTGAGTTCAAGACATATTTATAAAGGTTTTGGGCAGAACATTTTATGGGGAATACTTCCTTTCACCTGAACTACCTGCCATAGATAAGCCCTTCTGTAAATACCTTGCTTTCCCAAATCCTGCTGCAACCTGAGCTGTGCTCCTGGTCACATGACCTCTGGCTGAGAAGCCTCGGATGTCATGTGATGTCACTTCAGATCCTCTGATGGTAGAGCTCACTACTCCTGCTCTCCGTGTGTGTCTAGATCACCTCTTCTCTAGGGGCTATACTTGATTGCCAGGCAGGGCTGCTGTTCTGGTGCTTTGTGTTACTTGTATTCCCTGTAGCAGTGATTTACCTGCTGAAGTCTCATGGACAGGAGGTTTTGATGAAGCTGGGGGAGGGGGGAGTGGGAGGGGTTTATATGGTTTTACAGGGGGTGGAATCACCGCTGGTTGTTTGCAACCCAGCCCAAGGGCTGATGGGAGATGTAGTCAAAATGGAGCTGGGGTTACTGAAAGGAAGTAATAGCTAATGGGGACATTAGCAATATTAATTCCATATTGCTGATGTATGTAAAGCAATATGGAATTAATATCGCTGTGAATACATATTCTTAGAATGCAGGATTGGTACATCATGAGTTAATGGATTATACTGCAAAATCTTTTTTTTTGCCCTTTCCCACCTCATGGCGTACTATTATGTCATGGAGCGGCATTAGGAGCTGATTTTGTTCCCTTTAATGCAGTGGCCAGCAGCATGTGTACCTACTAGTAGCAATCATTACTAGCGTCCATTGCTGCTTTTAACCCTTTTTATACAGTGGCATTTAAACCATTAAATCCTGGCCCTGCAATCTGTGCAATTCCTGTGACGCAGTACATGGGTGCCGATGAGTTGACATAGACTGTGGAAGGAACTCATGGTTACCTTCTTTATTGTCCTGTGATGTCCAGACAGGGGAAACAGATACAAGTTCCCTATGAGGACCTAAAATATATATATATTTCTTTTCAAAATTTAGAAGTCCAAATTGCCCATTCCCTGATTAAATACGTTTTAGAAAATGAACGCTGAAAACAAAGCCCAAAAAACAATTGTGGCAGTGTAGTTTTCTTTTCTGCAATCTCGCAGCTTTATGATTTTTTTCCTGTTTCTCTTTACATCTTGTGATAAACTGAACGGTGTCCATAAAAACTACAACTTCTCCCTTGAATATGTAAATAGCGCTTTTGTTCCCAATTCTAGATGCGGCAGGGTTGTTTTTTGGTAAACACTGCCCGTGGGGGTCTTGTTGATGAGAAAGCATTAGCCCAGGCTTTGAAAGATGGCCGAATCCGAGGTGCTGCTTTAGATGTCCATGAGTCTGAACCGTTCAGGTATAGTCTCTTTCTTGTGAGGGTTGGATCTTGCCACTAAATAGCAATTTAAGTGTTCATTTTATGTTTGTCTGTAGCTTTTCTCAGGGACCTTTGAAAGATGCCCCTAATTTGATCTGCACCCCTCACACTGCTTGGTATAGTGAACACGCTTCAATTGAATCAAGAGAGGAGGCCGCTAAAGAAATCCGCCGAGCCATTACCGGTATGCGAATAGAACCTTTAGTTGTTTTAGTAAACCGAGATAGGCAAGCAAATTTAGTGGACTAAATACTTTGTTGTCTTCACAGGTCCAATTCCAGATGCATTGAGAAATTGTGTAAATAAAGAGTATTTGCTGGCAGCTGCACAGTGGTCAGGAATGGAATCTGTTCATCCAGAGCTCAATGGGGCAGCGGGATATAGGTAAGTTTATTTCAAGCCGCATGTCATGCAACCATTTCCTGTACCGTCACTTTTTATTTTACTAGGACCTTTAGGGGACTTGAAGATGGCACAATCCGATAGTTTCTGCTTTACAGAGCCGTGCTGATGTACAGCATAAATGATCATCTCCTGTATATGCTGGATCTCAGCCAGCCTTCACATGAAGGGACTCCTAATCAGGTTTTGTGACGTTGCAGCGACCTCGCTAGCTAGGTCGCTGCGTGTGACATGAAGCAGTGACCAGCGATGAGATCGCTGCGGAATGGCCAGGACCATTTTTCGGTCATCGGTCTCCTGCTGGACAACATACATCAGCATGTGTGACGCCCCTCTAACCCTATGTGTTCCCTGGTAACCAGGGTACACATCGGGTTACTAAGCACAGCGCGCTTTTCTTAGTAATCTGATGTGTACCCTGGTTACCAGCGTTCTCCCGCTTACCCCCGCCTATCAGAATTCAGTAGCGGGACCTCAGCATCGTGGAAAAAAATAGTTTATATTCTATTCCACAATGTCGAGGTCATTACACGGGTCGCTGAGGCGACCTGCCTGTTTGACAGCTCACCAGCGACCACACAGCGATGTTCCAGCGATCGTTGGTGGGGTCACTGGAACATCACTACGTGTAACGTGACCTTAAGACTCTGATCAGTTGTAGTGTGAACGATGTGTAGGCCTGCACCCCCTCCCCCTTTTTCCTTCCAGGTTTTCTTCTAGACTTCACTTATGAAGTATATTCGAAAATTTATTATAATCACTTGCTCTACATTATTATTAAATAAACATTTAAATGATGGTTACACTTTGAAAGAACATGCCTTTCCGCTCACTACCAATACCAAAGTCCAAGTTCAAAACGATCCACTACCAAACAGATTTTAACAGATTCATACGGAATAATGAGACCACACATATCCATGCAGACTTTACATAAACACAAAGCAAAAGGGGTTGTATCGCTGCTGATTTTCATACATTACTACAGAGCAGCGCAAATGGCAACAATACATACAGAGCACCCCCGCATGGATCCACATAGAGAACTCACAATTAGCCCCATACAACTTGAGGGGGTCTTCTTTGGACCACGGGGACTCTATCGAAAAACCTAAATACATACTCGCCGTACACCCTCCACACCCTAAGACTATGGAGATCTATAAGATTTCAATACACCCTCCAATCCCACCCGTCAACACTATTGGAACTATTTAACAACCAAATGTTTTAACTTTGGGTCTCCTCCAAAAACCACACATGGTGGGAACAAAGCAATATACGCAGACTACAACAA